>JAQOOD010000009.1:2259972-2386565 GCA_029633175.1 Citrus glauca
AAACATGTATGATATCATTCATCAGTGACTATTAATTCTTATCAACTTAATTAGATCACGATAAGATATTGAAAGCTTGGCAACTTTAAAGTTAATTAGACATTGTTTTGCTCAAGGGACCAACAGTGTGTTATGTACAGCTAGCTAAGCTAAGAGATTTGGAGATATTAATGCGTGCAATCAAATCAAATGGACCATACTCAGAGGCAGAGGGTAGCGGGGATTGGCCTGGATTGTAGCTGGGGTAGTCTTGGAAAATTTTTCTAGGCCCATTAATTTTAGGGTGAAAAACTATAAACCACATAGTAATTAGTAAGTTATATTATTATTATTATTTTCATCATCTCATATCCTATTTTAACTCTTATAATTATTAAGATTTGAGACTCGCAAGTACTTAGTACCTCCGTTTTATTTAACTGTTTAAGGGTAGAATAAGCATGGGAGGCCTAATTAAAATGATAAAATGATTACAATAGGCTCACAGCTGATAGATACTTTTGAATTTGATGTTAATCTGCGATGGCATGAAAAATAATAGAACAATTTCAGGGTTGACCATTTTCTGTCTTGAACAAATCATTTTTTAAGGGATGATTAATCGGGTTTAATACGATAAAATCACATCTTTATATTTGATTACCCCTGAGTACATACTTGCTCTAGCCTCCAGTGGAAACAAAATAAAAATTTTCTGTTTGTGTTTATTAAAAAGAATTATAACGTCGAATTGAATGAAAGACACGAAAATAAGAATATGATAGTTTATTTTATATTGAAATTAAAATTTTCAATATCAAGTGAATTTTGAAAAATAAGATGCAGAGAAAAGTGAAAGAATCAAAGCGTATAAATTTTAAGAGAACAAAATAGGAGCTGAGAGAATAAAAAAATAATAATACACTGGATTTTTTTAATTTCATCCATTGTTAAACAATAAGAATTCGTGTATATTCTTGTGTCAAAAAAAGGAGGCTTCAAGACCTAGTTATCTCTATTTAGAGTGGGGGTTCCTTCATTTAATTTTTTGACGTAAAAGTGAAAATCATGACTTTTAATTTAAAATTCAATAAACGAGTAAGCACACATTCAAAGATTATTTCAATTTAATCTGGGTGAAAAAGAAAAAAAAATCAAATGGACCACACGAGGAGATGGAGACGGTGGGTAGAGGCCAGAAGGGCTAGCTTTTAGAAAATTTCTTTTATGTCCATTAACTTTTGGAAAATATTTTATAAACCATAGTGAGATAATTTTTTGTATTGGCCCTTAACATACAATTTTTTTTAGAGTAGTACTAGAGAGAGAGAAGCACGAGAGAAAGACTAGAGAATTTTGCTCTTTCTCTCTATCCACTCACTCTCTCTCTACCATTTTCATCATTGTTTCTCTCATCTTTCTCTTGTACTTCTCTACACCAGGCATTTTTCTTTCTTTTTTTTTTTAAATCTGTGACAAAATAAATAATTTTCATATTTAATCCCTAAAAGATTCTTATATTTACATTAAAAAATTATAATTCAAAACAATTACTCAATTTTGTCTCAAGGGCTTAGCCCAATAAGCTTCAAGCAACTTTTCTTAGTGCATCACCCGACCTTAAATCTTTAAGAAAGAATGAGATTAAAAATTAATGTATGATTTGGTCACCGATCAACTTTTTATTTTTATTTTTATAAAAAAAGAAGAATACTTACTTTAGCAAGGGCTAAAAGAAGTGCATAGCTATCACACTTGTATGTAAATACTAGAGGTGGCCAATGAGCTGGATGGCACGACACATGTTAGTACAGTATGGCATAGTACGAATATGTTTCGGTAGAGTACGCGATATGGTACAGCACGCACATGAGCTGGACTGGACTTAGATTTTAGGTATGTGAGCCTTAAAAGCACGACACGATTAAAGATGGGCAAAACACAGCATGCGAAAAAACACGTTTCATTTTTTAATTAAAGTAAATTTAAACTTTTATGATTTTATAAATAACTTGAAATTGAATCTTTTTAATATATTTTATTAGCTCAAGTTTTTTTAAATTTATTTAATTCTTAGTTTAAAAAAATTGATTTATGTTTATAATTTATTAAATAAATAATTGATATCATGATTTTTATAAATGTGTATTAATATTATTATAAACTATGATATATGACTATACGTAATTCCAAGTTAATAATTAAGTTAACCCTTAAAAAAATTTATTATTGTTAAGTACTAAAAAAAAGAATTCTAATATAGAGTCAAACTTAGTTATTAATATTATATTCTCTTATTATTATTAATTTGTTATTATTGAATATGAATTTGAGTTTTGAATTCTTTATTCTATTAAATTTAAATAAAGGCACATAAGCTTAAAAAAAATAAGACAATAATTTGACATGCGCTTTAAAAAAAAGAAAAAAATCTTAGTAAACTTTTTTTTTAGACACGACAGACATGTGTGGGGGCCGAGCCAAAAAAATATTAAACATAACATGACTTGAGCATGAGCACGCGTAGACTTCCTTTGACAGGCCACCTCTAGTCAATACATAAAAAAAAAAAGTTTGAATATTTTTATGAAAACCTCGGTAGGGGGATCGGCCCTTATGCTTGAATTCATTGTCAGCCCATCAAAACCCTAAACTCATCAGTGTCTGGAACAAGGCCCTGTCCCTTTTTTTTTTTTTTGTTTTTCGGTTTTTTTATAGAGACGAGGCCCGTTCTTGATAATATAAAAAATAGAATAATTGGTGTGAAGGCTGTTGCTACAAGAACCCATCAATGACTTTATTTCTTTAATGGTCAAATCGTGTAAACAATTGTTTTTTTTTTAAAACAAAAATCTTCCACTGAATTGTGTGAAAACCATCGACCACAAAGGTCAAATTTTGTGCTTAGTGTATGTTGGCACCACGACTTCAACTCTCCTATATTCATGGTGATTGGTAGCTCTACTCTGATACAAACTCAAAGTCCATATATAGCTCCATGAGTTGATTTGATTTGATTGTACATTATCTTTGCACATATGATAATACAAGTGATCTTAACTTCTTATTGACTCCTCAGCCGCTTGAATAAGATGTGCTCTTATGTATTTCTCTCTTTCCTGTTCAGGAACACATTCATGTATGTTATGATAAATTCAAAGTTACATCATTTTGATTTTCTTTCTTCAGAAAAGTTAACGAAGGTCAAAAAAGGATGGCCAACTAGTAGCTAACTGTTAGATAGGGTTACAAGAAGAACAAAAATTATAAAATTATGCATATCGCATACTTTATGCATTTTGTCAAATGTACTATTTTTCATTTTTAAAGGGAGATTGTTGTAACATGTTCTAAGAGTCAGAATTTTTAATCCGGTCTAATTTTGTTTTAACGAATAATTAATAGATCTCTAATGTAATAAATGACACTTTAATTTCAAGGTTATGTAAATTCATAGGATATTAGTTTTAAATGAGACTAACAAGCCAAAATAAAGACATGTTTGGTATTAAGGTTGGACAACTATAGTTTAAAAGTTACAACACTATAGTATTTAGTAAACACTATTTGTTATAGTTAAGAAGTTAAATTGATTTAATCAGCTGCTTTTATGATGAAAAACTTATGATGTTTTTAATATTTTTGTCAAAATTATTATTTAAAAGTTATGTTTACTATACATTATTAACTTTTATTTTATAATTATATATTTTTTTCTCATAACAGCTACACCTTAAAAGTTACAACATTTTAATACCAAATAAGAACTAAAATTATTAAGTATAACTTAGTCTAGTAGAGGGCTCACCGTTAATGGAGATACAGAGGCTACAATCGTATCCAATTCCTCCAAACATTCTTCTTCAAGCGTCACCGTGCTTACAAGCTCGGTAAGCATATACAGAATCCTCTCACCCTGAGCAAATTATATGAGAAAATTCAATAAACATAATTATTGCTCGTATGTATATGTATATATTAATAAATCAAAATTATATCGTGCTATATGTATATATATTTCACGGTAAGACATTGCACAAGAAATTTCCCATTTTGTCCCCGTTGGCACATCCTTCATGATTTGGGGTAAATCCCCTTAATTAGTGCCTCCTATTTCATACTATTATCCACTTAGTTTTATATTTTAAAAATTATCTAAAACACTTATCATATATCTATATTTATGTTAAAATCTATCTAATTTTATTTATTTTTCATGTGTTGCATGTCGGATTTATTTGAATTTAAATTATATGAAACAATCAAAAAAACATTATTTTGCTCTTGAAAAATCATATCTGTCAACTACAAGAGCAACAACAAGAGTATTTTAGATAATGTTTAAAAATATTAAAACTAATTGAGTAATTGACTGAAATTATAGGGACTAAAAAAAACATGTACTCCCAAATTTGTATGGTGACAAAAAAAAAATTCTAAAGTTAAAAAAAATATATTTTGCGATGTAAAAGAAAATTGAACCTGTGGGAGCAGGAATTTAGTAATTGTTGCTTCTATACCATTCATTACTTGCGAGGCTGTACTCATGGCCTCATAGATGGACTTCACGTCTGCCTGCAAATAACAAAATCATAATTACAATTGACTAATTTCTTTTTTTTTTTAAGGTATCATTGACTAATTCGTATTAGAAAAAACTGTGGCAAAACATTTAGAAATGAGCATTATGCATATAGTCGAATTTTAAAGTGTGAGGACGTTCGAAAAAATACATAAATTATACAGTTTAAGTGCTTTAAATTAATTTTTAAAATCATGCATTTTTAAAATATTTCCTGACTTTTCTACACTCTAAGATCTTGGACAAGAAAACTACTAACATATATATAATTCAAATACAAAAGCATAATAATATTAATTTATATATAGTGTTGTTTAACTGAAACATTAGGCAATTTGCGCATAAGTTTTATGTATTGGCCGCCAAAAGATACTGTTTTTAGATTACGGCCTCTTCAAGTTGTTGTTTCTCTTTCATGCTGTATGCTTTTTTCGAATAAATAACAATGATTAAGAGATGATATGGTACTCTCCTCATCTCATGTAAGAATCACACAGATTTTGGCACTGAGTATAATTAAGACTCAAATTATGTAAGGGAAGAAAAGTGATGCGCACCTGAACATCATCATCACAAGGGATTTTCACACAGAGAGCTGATAATTTTCTTGTAACCCTGCCGACTGCTTCAATATTGTTCCCCTCCAATTTTGCCCAATCGTTGAGTAGACGAATTTGTGGATTGACAATTTGACATAGCTTGATCTCATGTTGAAATTTTTGCACTTCAATTTTCTTCTCTAAAATTAGATTTCTCATTCTTAATACTCTGAGCCACACCCCAAATATTTTACCCTGAAAATTGTTTAAAGATCATATAGGTAAATTTACAACACGATCATCCGTAACCGTACAAATGAAATCAATATTTTGGTTTGCTGGGGCAAACTTGAGAAGATCATTTCATAAAAAATGTAAATCTGAGAGGTACATAAAAATGAGTGTAATTTCAATTTCTCTTTAGAACTTAAGTTTAATTTCAATGTCTGGTCATGTTAATTTGAGTCTAGTTTTTCTTTTTCAAAATCTATACGCCTTTTTAACACTTAAGTTAGCAGGGGAAAAAAAATTAGATACTAATTAGCAAAAATTTTGCTTTAAAATTCCCAATGAAATGTATGGTTTTAGAATTTTAAATTAATAATGAAAAATCATTTACCTCAGCAGCAGTCTTTAAAGAAGCCGCGGCAGCTTCAGCTCTAGCATTTGCAAACCTATACTGCAGCAATCTATTATGCAAAACTCGAAACCTGTGATACTCCTCTTCTTGCGCCGGTGGCACTTTCTTCTGCCTAAAGTAGTTCAAAAATCCGGTTACACCGCCGCCGATGCCTCTAGATTTCACCCTCCGAGCTCCATTCTCCGGTGAGGACTCCGGTCGTACCATACAGGGGGAAGATCGTCCCGGTGACAACGCCCACGCCGACGGAGAGGTCGTGACCGATTTGACCTTAGTACTCTTTGCTGCTGCAAGATCGGAAATGTAATTATTACGTGGACTGCCCCTTTGCAACAGCCTACCAAAACCATCTTTGTTGTCCTTAATGTTTTTGCTGCTACGTTGATCTTTAATCTTCTTTTGCATGCATGCATTAATAATCGTTGAGGGGTTGACATTCTCTTCGTTGTTGTGTATCCTTGATCTTGTAGTTGATTTTGAACGGCTCGTATTCAAATTTTGTTTAGAGTTTGTCAGAGAATTATTGCACGTGCGGCTTTCACGGGCCAGAGTTCCGCTTCTGCTACGCAGTAGGCGTGGCGATGGCGATGGCGATGCCGGTGCCGATGCGGGTAGCTGCCGGCCGCGGGTGTAAGTGATGCTCTGCATTTTGTGTACTTTGATTAATTTTCATGTGATATGTATCTAAGATATGTGGTTTTTAAGTTTTAACTTTGAGGACTTGAATTAGGGTTTATATGGAGTTTAGGGCTTTGAAGGGGGGGGGGGGGGGATTATATTGAGAGGTTGAGAGCACGTTGAGCTCAGCTTTATCCATTGTATTGGTTATATTATTCTCTTTTCCATTGTTTATAGCTCTCACTTCAAGGCTTTCACGGACGAAGAAGGAATCTCAATATAATGGGATATATTTGAGGGCTTTGAATATTAAAGAAGCATTATATTTTAATCAAGAATTAGGCAACGGAAAAATATTTTAATATGTAGTTGAATATAGATATGGTTAATTTAATGTTTATTGACCTCCATTTAATTTGATTTCATAGTATCTTTCCCATGATTAAAGAAAAGCGTTTCTAAGAGGGTCTATTTTTGGGTGCTTATGTATTGAGTCCTAAGCTTTTGTTTCTTCTTCTTTGGCTTTGGCTTTTTCAATTTTTGGAATTTCTGTTCATCTTTCCATAGCCTATTTCTTTTCACTATATATATATATAACTTGCATGCATGTCTTCCTTGGTTCCAATAATTATGCTATTGAAGAATATTATATACATGAATTTTTTGAAGAGTGTTACACATTTGAATATTATATTCTAACTTTGAGATTTCAATGATAACTTGGTGTCAGTGTTCTAGAATAATAAAATTGAAGTACGGGTAGTTGATTTAATTTAGTTTGATCTTAATGGATAATGCCTCTTTTATTCGAGGTGATTAATTAGAATTTTGATTCAACGTTTAGCTAATCTATATTAGTTTTTTAATAATATCCTGCCACACATTTAGTTTCAATAGTATAACTTTAAGTTTTTTCGGACTATCTTTTCAAATAGAGTTAATTTAAATAGAGATTTCATAATGTAAAATATTTTAGTTATTTAGTTGTCAATGAGAGCTTAATTTTATTAAATTGTAAAAGAGATATTATCATTTTCCCACCAAAGATATTCTGATACATCATGTCAGTACCATAGTGTGGTAAAAACATCATTTTACTACCAAAACATTTAAACTGTTAGTATTTTCCCACCATTCCATTAAAACTTAGTTAATATTTTTAACGGAAAATGCATAAAAAGTCAATTTTACCCATAGAGCATAAAAGATGATTTTACCCTTTAAAAATGAAGAACAACAAAAGATGATTTAATTATAAAATTACCCCCAAAAGTAGCTTTTACATTCAAATAGTGGCTACTTTTGTGCTTATAAGAGTTGGCTGCAACCAGCAACCCCAATTCAAAGATTAGCAACCCCATTTGAGCACCACCAACCCCAGCTGAAAAAGAAAGAAAATGGAAACCTAAAAACTCAAATTTTAAAGCATTTCAATACCACTACACTAGCAAGCCCAACCATTTTTAAACATCAACAAGCTCATTTTAATACTAGCAATCACGCCATTTCAATAGTGGCAACCACATTTCAAAAATTCAGAAAATGACATGCCCAACTCAAAGACAGCAAAACCAAACATACTTTATCATTCAAAGGCATTAAGAATAAGCCACTGTAAACACTACATTTCATCCAAACTCAAAAAATCCAGCTCTTCTCAATCGTCATTCAAAACCAAACATACTTTTAGCCTTGACACACATAAACTCAAACAAAACAATGACCTCCAGTAGTAACTTAAGTGTTAATATCAGGGTTCGAGTTAATAAACATGTTGAAGTTACCTACTACCCTAAATACTGCAATTGTAGAGTGCGGGCATGTGCGATAATATTTACTACCTCAGAAAATCCTAATGAGCTCTTTTAGCTTTGACACATATAAATTCAAACAAAACAATGACCTCCGGTAATAACTTAAGTGTTAATACCAGGGTTCGATTTAAGAAACATGTTGAAGTTATCTACTACCCTAAATACTGCAATTGTGGAGTGCGGGCATGTGCGATGATATCTACCTTAGAAAATCCTAATGAGCTCTTTTGGATATGTAGGTTTTAAAAGAGTAATTTTTGGCAATGGGCAATAAAAGAAGATATGGAAATGTGTAACACTACTTTTGGTCATGGCATGAACCTAAATGAAGATGTGATGAAGATAAGTAAACGACTACAATGCATTTAAGTAAAACTAAAATTGGTCATAGTTTTTATTTGTGCCCTTATGATAGGCTTATTTATGAGGAAAAAATGTAATAAACATGAAAAAATTTTTAGCAATCAATCATTGTAGTTGAAGATATAATGAAGCATTATAGTTTAAGTTGTAATGAAAATCAAAAGTAATCAAAACAATTTGTGCATTCAAAATACATAATATAACAGCAACGAATATGGTAAAACATAGTTTGTGGGTTCTAAAAGCTTAATAGCAACTTAATGCACTAATATAAAGTTTGTGCATCCAAAATACATAATAACACCCTAATGTTAATATTTCATAAAGCATCTAATATATGTGAAGCTTGTGAGACTTGAGTTAGATTCAGGGAAACATTATCAGATTCATATTGGCTTGGACAAAAAAATTATTACCTCACTATCTAAAACCAGCAATAACTATTTGCAGACATCAAACATTAATTTGAAACAGTAACAAACTCTTGTACCTCTAGTTGTCATTCCTCTATTACCTCATCTTACTCCACCTCTTGCTCTTGTTCTGTTACCGCCTTGGCCCTTTTGACTTTTATTCTCTCATCTTCCTCTATTACCAGTACCTTCTCTTCCTCTATGAGCAATAAAACTCTCTTGAAAACCACCTACAACATATTTAAATTGAAATATATTAATAATCGAGTCATCAATATGTACATGAAACTAAATATTATTCAATGAATAACAAAAAACAAATTACTATTTTATTTGTCCTCTTTAAAGTACTTGCTGTATTAGAACTTTCTCCCGACCCACTAACTCCCTATTTAAAATTACATAGATAACAATAAAAAATTAAGTTCAATACACATAAAAGCAATTGATACAATAGGTTTAATATATTGTTACCTGATTCTGGGTTCTTAATTCTCTTATTATTGATGGCTTTAATGCACATTTCCTGACATTGTGGTTCATCCCACCACAAAAGGAACATAAATATAAAATAATATCTTTTTTTATTAGCTCAATGACTGCCTTTTTTCTTGACTTTTTGGTCTTCTAATCTTCTTGGTAATCTCAGGTGGAGAGACCTTGGGCCTATCACAAGGGTCCCATGTAACCTTGTCAGGAATTGGTTTGAATATCACTGCATATGTGTTTAAATACGCCTCTTTGGTAAGTATTTTGGTAGATATTATAGTGTCGTGTGCTTAGCATGACTAATTGTAGCCATAGCATGAGTACATGTAATTCCAGTTAGGTCCCAGTAACCACAATCATAGGACCTGCTCACGAGATTGACAATGAGCCTCCTTTCTGGATAATAACCTTTGTCTTTAACCTAACAAAAATTTGAATAATAATTAAAAGAAGCACATTCAGGTGAGATCCCCAGAAGCCATTATATTTTTTTTTTCACTCTAGGTGGAATGCTGGTCCAAGATTGTGCTTTTTTTTTTCTTTCTGTGAAGAGTATCATAAACATACATCTAATTTCTTCAAGCATGGTCGAGCAAGGCTTCTTTCTGTGGGGTAAAATCAAACTATTGAAACACTTTGAAGTGTTGTTAGTTGTACGGTCTACTTTGTAATTCTTGTTATACTCATGTCTCAACCAAGTAAACCCAGCAAGCTCAGTCTTCGGCCATTGTCATGCCTCTAATTCCTCTTTTTTGAGCTTTTCCATTGCAATCGTGTAGTCATACTTATTAGTACTACTAACAACCCTCCAAAACATATTTCTCAAACTAACACCAAGATTTTTTTTTTGTAGAAGTTAGCATATACATGTCTAGCACATGGTTTGTGATATGCAATAGGCCATGTCATCTCAATAGCCCCCAACAAACCTTTAGCTTATCTGTGCAAAATGTAATCTGGTCTAATCCATTATCAAAATAAGAATGCATAATTTCTAAAAAAACCATGTCTAGGTTTCAGTATTCTTTATCTCACACATTGCTAATTATTGTGTAAATTTTATTGAACTCTCAAGTGCACAAATCTATTATAGAATAGACTAATGGTGACAGGTGTCGATCCCACGAGGAGGTGGATTTTAATTGTGTAGAATTAATTTTGTAAATGGGTGGTTGGATTTGTAGTGAAAGTGACTTAGATTATCTTAAAATTGGAATTAAAATGGAAAAAATAAATTGAAGAGAAATGTATTGAAATGAAACACTTTTGTATCTGGATCTGTATCAACATGCACCATAGGCTAAATATTCCTTATTAATACCAATTAAATCATGAGGGAGAAATCCACACCCCATGAACCACACTCTAATCAATATAGTGCTAAGAGCTTATCGTGCCAAATAATAATAATCTTGTACTACAGAGCCGGTGAAACCAAGGCAGTATTTAGACAAGTTTATTATTATTTGTCGACGAGAAGTCAAAACATCCACAAAAACTAGAGAAGAAGAGAAAATAAATTTACTAAATAAAGCCTATGACACATATTGAGATATCACATTCAACTCAAGATTGAAAGAAAATTAGCTACTCATAATTGAACTAAGGGAAAAATGAGAATTTATTAAAATATGTAGAAAATACAAGATAGAGAAATAAATACAGAAAATGGAGTCCAAAAATAAATTCAGAGATATCAAATTAGGGGGGATGCCTCTTTTTTATAGATACATTGAGTAAATCATGGGCATCAAATTAGAAAAAGTTTGGATGTTCAGGATTGCGTCATATCATCAGTCGAAAGTAAGCGGTTTGACCATGCAGGTGAACAGTAACACAGTTTGACCCAGCTTGAACAGTAATATGGTTTGGTTGAAAATAATCATATGTAATGCATGTAACGTATGTGAGATTTTTGGTCTACTGATATGCTGCCACATCATCGATCAACAGCGCATAAAAATTTTAGTCCAACAAGATTGTGACACATCATCAGTCAATGCCACATCATCGATCAATGCCAAGTCATCGATCCGTCTATATGAACAATGTCGTGAATAGTAACGTAAACAGTACCGTACATGTAAACAGTGTAATTTTTCATTTTATGCTCCTCTTAAGATTTTCGACCATCCTGAGTTCAAAAGTGATGTCCGTTTTGTGGTCTGATCTCTCATTCATTGTGAAATGACTATGATGCCTTAAAATACATAAAGTACTTAATTATAATACAACACACATAATTAAATGACAAGAAATTTAAATGCATAAAAGTAGGAATGTTAGTGGAACTTGAAATGTAAAGTAATAATTTTCTCCTTTATAAATATACATTTTCTAACACTCAACATTAATGCTAATTGGACCATTTCATTATTAGCATCCATACCTACAGCAGCTAATAAAACTCCACCATATTTTGATTTCAAGTGAAACCCGTTCAACTCAATATATGGCTTACATCCATTGCTAAAGGCATTTTTTGAGCTGGAAATGCCATAAAGAATCTCTAAAATAACACTTGCTCAGGTCTAGTTACAGCGTTATAAAGCACTTACAAATTGCACAAGGATCATACTTGTGAATCACTGCAATATATTAAAATAAATCTTTATATCCCCTCACATGATTTCCATTAATGTATTTTCTTACCCTCTCTTTAGCGCTATATAGTTTTAAATCCCCTATCCGCACACCATAAGTCTCCTGCATAAACTCATAAAGAACAGAAATCTTTACATGAAGATCTACAACAACTTTGCTCTTAATTTTCTCTACTATCTATTTACTGCTCACAGCCACTAACCTTTCAGTCTATCTACATTCATGCTTCTTCTACAACTCTTTAATTGCAGATCCACCCTTACCCTTTATTTTACCTCCCATTAAATACCATGAACAATCATCAATCTTGCATTTCCCATAAAATCTCTTAGGCTCATTGTACACCTTTGTAATTTCAAAGCCTTTATCCATCATCACTTCACCTAACACATATTTAAAATGCTCAAAATCATTAAATACATCTCCTAACCTCAGTCTATGCTTACCATTACGCCCTGACTTATATGCATGCACTTCAATATAATCCTTCAGCTGGGTGGTACTCAAATCATAATCTGAATCTGATGTGTCTGCTAATAGTTCAGGATCTACTTCAATTGTTTTATCGTCAAAACTAGAACCCCTAGCATTATCCATAATATCTGCACCCTTAGCTACATTTTGGTCATCGTCATCATCATCAGTGTCATCTATATAACTCCCATTAGTTAAATATACTACATCATCATCATCAGTCTCATGCCCATCATTCTCATTCAGCTCTGTTGGTGGCCCTTGTATGCTTTTAGTCCTAGGTGGTGGTTCATTTCCACTGTTATTCACTATGTAATTTGCTCTGCAGATAGCTGCACTCTAAAGTTATGTAGCATCACTTGTAACACCCCACAAAATGGTAAATCAGGACATAGGGTTGGCAAAATTATGGCTTCAAATACTACCACTTTCTTTGAATCATGTGCAGTGAACTGAACCTACAAGGCTGCCTCAAAATCTATAATAATCAAAAGCTTGTTCCTTGGGTCGGTAATCGATAACTGCACACTTTCAAGAGTCGTCAACCCATGCTCATTAGTAATCTTCAATGCTTCATTCTTCATCTGCTGCATGGTATATTCATAAGGTTCAATCAACTTTATACGATGTCTTTCACCTTTGTATAGTAAATGTAGTTGTATTGGTAACATCATCTACAAGATTAAAAACGAGGAAAAATTATGAATAACCAAAATTACAGCACAACTCAAAGCAATTTAATTAGGTAAAAAGTAATGAACAATAACCAAAATTATGGCCAATAACCAAAATTACAGCAAAACATCAAATCATGTAAGTTTGACAATTACAAATAAAAAATTAATTAACACTAAGCAACTAATAATCCTAATCTATTAAATTCAAGTGCTAATCACAACTCAAAGAAATTTAATTAGGTAAAAAGTAACGAACAATAACCAAAATTACACATAATAACCAAAATTACAGCAAAATGGCAAATGCATGTAAGCTTGATGATTACAAATACAATGGCAAAAATTAATTAACAATAAGCAAGTAGTATATTGAACATAACCAAAAAAAAAAGAAAAAAGAGGTCAACAACTTACAATGAACAGAGTAGAAGACAATAGAGATGGCAAAAACACTGCTGCGAGAGTGAGAGAGATATGGGTAAGTGACAATGAGCAAGAGAGGGCGGAGATGGAAAAAGAAACGAGAGAGAGGGGGTTGATTTCGATTTCTATGGCTTCCGTGTCCAAATTGCTTGTTTTTTTACAATTGCAAATGCAACGTTTTGACTTCACATTATATGTCCAAAATGCCCTTATGACGTCAGTATAATTTTTATTCAGTTAACGGAATGGTGAAAAAATGCTAACAATTTAAACGTTTGGTGGTAAAATGATGTTTTTACTAAACCGTGATACTGATATGATGTGTCAGAATAACTTTGGTGGGAACATAATAATATCTCATTATAAAATTACTTTAATGAGCAAATTTTTTAAAGTTTTAGTATAAAAGAAATGAAATAAAATTGTCAAATAAATAAATGATATTTTAAATAATTTAACATTTTGAAAAACAATTTCAACTTATAGTCCCAAAAGCCCAAAATTTGATATTCTTCTAAAAGAAGCAAAATAGTTTATCTAAATTCAAAAGCTTTACTAAAAAATAAAACAGACAAAAAAAATGATAAGAGCTTATGAGATTAAATAAACACTAATGTCCATTAAATATATGATATCAAATAGATACTTAAGTTGAATTATATCTTAAAATATTTGCATTAATTTCACAATGTATGCTCAAGACATAAAGTAAACGCTCGTTTAGTCTTTATCTTATGAGGTTGATATCAGTTTAGTTCCTATATTTCTATAAGTATCTCAAAATATCCCCATCGTTAAACTATTGACACCTGTGCCATTATTTTTTGTTCCTTTAGTTTGCTTTTATAATATTTCCCTCTTACAACAATATTTTTTTTAGACATTAAGAAAAAGAAAAGCTAAATTGTCAATTTAGTCCCAAAAATAAAATAAAATAAAAATAATATATATTAAATTTTTTGGAAGCTTGTGCACGTCCCCAAAAAATAATATTGTAAAAAAAACTAAATTAATAATTTTTTAGAGATTAATAAAAAGGACTAATATATTAACTCCTTAGTAGAGTGTTCTACAAAAATTAATATATATTCCTTTTGTTTCTATTTTCTTTTTTGGGTTTAAATTGGTAATTTAATTTTTATTAATCTCTAAAAAAGAAATATTTGTAAGAGGTAATGTTATAAAAACAAGCCAAAAATAATAAAAATAATAATAGAGGGTTCAATAATTTAACAACCAGGATGTTTTAAGGTATTTTTACAAATATAAAAACTAAACGGGTACTAATATAAAAAAATATAAGAATTAATCAAACTTTTACCTCAAGATATATTAACTGTAAAAGAGAAAAAAAGCAACTCAAACTATCTGAAAAGATTAAAATTTTATTGAAGAAAGAGCAATCCTAAGGGTTAGCACACACTTTATAAACTCATTATTATTATACACTAGACTTCTTAATTGAGTCAGATTTCCTATAATGCCCTATACTGTGTCAAGTCATGAAGAAATTGTAGTTTTACTCTAAGATAAAAAATTAAAAAAACCAAAAATCTAAATAAAAGAAAAGGTCAATAAATTCGAATTTCTCATAGAAAGATAAAAACAATTAAAGTTTTCTACACCGCTAGCCAATAAACCTTTTGAAACATGAATTTGAACTTAAAATTTAGCAAAAATTCGAAAAGGCTCACAAAAATGCTTTTGTTTGTTTCGAAACAATATGTTAATTATGTGCCCAAATCTAAATTAAAATTGTTAGCTATAATTATTCCCATTTGAAGTTTACTCGCGCTTTTCCTACATCAATTACCAAACCATATTATTAAACATAAATACCGTATACAAAATATAATAGTAATGCTAGTAATTTATTTACAAATTTTATTTCATTCTAAGGTTCATCAAGGCTCCTGTAGATTTTTAAGTACTTAAATTTTTTATAAGATTCAAAATTCAAAAATTAATTATTCAAACTTATTTTAAAACTTATATGTATAACGTAAACTAAATTATAAGTGCTTAAACTTCATAAACACTACAAGAAAAATGTCATTTAGCCACAAAACGTTTTGTGGCAAAACTCTCGAATTTTGTTATTTATTGTCTTTTGCCACGAACAAATTTTTGTCCCAGTTTCGTCTCCCTATAGATTTCATGGCTCATGGATATTAGCCACGGTATATTTTCGTAGTAAAAAATTATCTCGAAAGTCACATACTTTATTATTTATCACAAAATCTGTCTCTATTTTCGTGGGTAAACGTTGGTTTATAGCTAAAAGTAGAACATTTAGCCACGAAACTTGTTGTGACAGCCTTTGACCGTGACATTATTTTTTCATTAATTGGTCCATGTGGCAACACAAATTATTATGGCCAAATAAAATGTTTGTGGTTGAATGTAAGACCACTAGCCACAAAGTGTTTGTGGTGAACTTGCCAATCTTTGGCCACGAAGTGGTTTTGTCACCAATTACTCTATTTGGCAACACTATTCATTGTGGTAAATAATGGGTGGTTAAACGTGTGTTCATTAACCACGATCTATTTGTGGCAAATTTTACATTAATTATGAAATTTATTGGTGACTAATTACCTTTGTTGGGTTTATTTTGCCAGGAAAATGCAATGCTTTAGCCACAAAAATCTGTTTATATTTACTATTTAATTATTAAGCGAATTTAATATTAATATTTAATATGAAATTTTAATAGTCTATTATTTTACTTGCCACATCTTTTATATATCAAATTCTTTTTATAATTGAGATTCTATAAAGCTATTTCAATTAGAAATTAAACATTCTACTATACACATTAAAATCAAAGCCCAATATTCATTGCACATAAACCAAAATACATATAAGTAATAGACATAATAGATAAAATACATATAAGTCTAATAGAAATAATGGAATAGGCCATCACCAGCAACTTCTTTTTCAATTGACCAACAAAAATTAGCATAAGCCTAGCACACAAATTAATTAAGTTTCCAAGACAAACACACTAACTAGTGTTGAGTCAAATGCATGCAAGAATGCACTAGAAAATCATGGTCCAGAGGGATGAGCCGATGTCAACCTTGAAGCATTAGAATGACCAACTATATAAGAGTTCGTAAGGGTCTCAAAATGTCTAAACCTACTAGACAAATCATCTATGGTAGTCTTTGTTGATTGAAGCTCACTCTTTGTTTCTTGAAGCTCATTCTGAGTTGCTTGAAGTTCTGTCTTTGTAGAATCTAACTCATTTCACAATGTTGAATTATTTTCATTAGATGTTGAAGTTTGTAAATGACGTGGTAGATAATGCACTCCAAGTCTAGAAATATAATTAGATTTATTACCACACATTGCTTGAGATAGTTGCTCATTGCTAAGTGGCTTGTATTAGGGGTGGGCAAAAAAACCGTATTGTAAAAAAAACCGAACCGAACCGGCGGTTTTTTCTTATTCGGTTCGGTTTTTTTTTAAGAAAAAACCGAATAAACCGTTTGTAAAAAAAACCGAAATATCGGTTCGGTATTTGGTTTATTTAGTTGGACCGAAAAACCGAACCGAATAACCGAATAACCAAATTTTTTATATTTAATTTAAATTAAATATATGTTAATTTTTAACTGATGTGTAAGATAAGAAACATGAATTTGCATGCATACAATTAGAGTATATATAGATATATGTAAGTGTTACTGTTACACTTTCCTAAATTTTATTTCTCCAAAATAAACCTAAAGTTATCAAAATCGAAACCAAAATACCAAATCGGCAAATGCCTAAAGTTGATGTTGATATTGATGAAGATGGGAGAATGTTGTTGGCGACTTGACATTTGTTTGTAATTTTTCTTTTTTAATTTTGTGTTGTAAGTAGTAATTGTTGTTATTTTTATTTTTCTTTATAACATTATACTTATGTTTATATAGATGGATTATTGGAGTTTAGTTATGTATTTTGAAATTTTAATATTTCATATTTTGGGAGTATTTTATTAATAGTTAGTAAGATATTAATAATAAAATGTGTTTTGAATACTTTATATTTATTGTTAATATTTGTAATAAAATTAGGATAAATTAATTGTTGAAAAAAATTATTACATTCATGAGACCCAATGGACTAAAAATTTAAAAATTCAAAACATTCCCATTTTATAAAAAGAACCGAAAAACCGAACCGAACCGAACCGAACCGAAAAGAACTGTTTGAATTCGGTTCTTATTCGGTTCTTTTTATAAAAAAACCGAATTAAAACGGTTCTATAAAATTTCAAACCGAACCGAACCGAACCGAACCGTGCCCACCCCTAGCTTGTATCCTTCGTTAACAACTTCTTGTTGAAGTTGGATCATTTTTCCTTTAAATAAAAATAATAAAAAAACATGAACAATTAAAAAAATGTAAAAATTTGACTTTTAAAAATAAATAAGGAGCTTACATATCTTGATTGTGCCTTAAAATTCACCCATCTTTTACCGGCGCTACAGTGAGTAGAAAGAAATAAATCAGGAAAGCTTTATTCGTTATTGCTCTCGTTATGTTGCTAAAAAATACACACTATATCATATATTTTAAACATAAATACAGCTTTATAAAAATATTTATAGTTGAAGATTATTACCTTAGAGTTCTCCTCATGATGAACAATAAATGATTTAAATCCCCCACGATGAATGTATGGGAGTTTTTCTCGATTTTGAGCTTTTTTCTTACATCTAGTCTAAAAAAATAAAATAAAAACTGAAAAGTAAGAAATAACTAATAGAAGAGACACTATAACAAGACAGTGAATTAGGAGAATCCAGAAACTAGGTAAACATTCAATGTTTATATACTGTATCTTCCACCTTACAATTTATACTTTTTGCATCTTTTGGCCAAATAAGTAAATTAAATTTATAACCTACTAATCCATACAATATAATTCTAATCATACAACTCCAATTTCCATAACTTTCTTATTTCTTTTTCTTCTTCTTCATTTGTGGCATCTCTTTTCTTATTTTATTTTTTTGTTTTTTTTCACTTTCCTCTTTTCTTTTATTTCCTTCTCGTTTTCTCTGGGTTTCTCTATTTTCTTGTCTTTTTCAATTGATTTGTTTGATTCAATTTGTGAAAATAATAAGAGCTACTTCAATTCTTCACTTTACATATATGCCCACGGCCTCGAGGCAAGCATGAAAAGCACACATGTGAAGCACGCACGTGCTTTAAATTAACAACTTGCTTTTGAAAAATCATGTGTGGCTTATGAGCATGCATGTGCACTACTAGTGCGGACTACGTTATAAGACATAAATGTACGAAGTTTAGGGTACTAAAAAATTATTGCACTAAAATATGTATTATTGTCTATTAATTTGATATTTTTTTATTAAAATAAATAAGCTCTTATTAAAAGATGACTTCCAACCAGTATACTCTTTAATTAATTAATAAATCTTTTACAAATATTCTATTATGAATAAAAGGATAAAATTATACTTGGATAGACTCTGGCTCTTAAATGTATTTGTCAACAAGAGTTTTCATGCTTTATTTGGAATGGTATACAATTCCATACTTTATTTGGAATGGTGGACATGGAGTGTATACAAATGCTTTATTTGGAATGGTGGACATGGTGTGTATCCAGACATAAATAGTGTACAAATTAATTACACTATCAATTCTATTGAATTGTACATATCACCAAATTTTATTGGCAAGTAATCTTATAAGAATTAGTCATAAATAATAGATGACAATATATAGTACTCCTCTGCAATATATAGTTATAATTGTTTGCTACAATTACTCAATTGAAAAAAAAGAGCAATTAGGGTTTAACAGAGCTAATTAATCATTTTAGGGTATGTTTGATTGGGTAGTATAGCTTAAAATTTACCGTTTTAAAGTGTTTCATAAATGTTTACCGATATTTTTAAAAGTTAATTTTATATATCTCACACTTTTATAATAAAAAGATATATAATATCTTTATTATTTTTATTTAAAATTATTATTTATATATTATATTTACCTTGCTGTATCATTTTTATTTTAGTGCTACAATTTTTTTATATAAAAATTATAGCACCTCAATACTTAATAGAATTTTAATTACTGCTTGCAGATTCAGATTTTATACTCTTAAATCAAATGCTTACACGACACAATGTGTGTGTCGGGTTGATTAAATTGTGGATTAGTTTTAGCTTAGCTTAGGGTTTCTTAATTTTGGTAGGGTGGGTGGGACCTGGTAGATCTTTTTACTTTTATACTTAATTTTTTTCTTTTAAAGCAAAATCGATCAGGTTTGCTGTTTAACCCGAATCAAATTAAAACTCAATCGATTTCACATTTTTAATATGTTTGATTTTGAGGGTCCAACTATACTACACTGAAAATTGAAATCAATTCCAAATTTGTTTCAGTTTAGTTCAACCCGACCCAAACAACCATCCACTAAAAGTAAATAATTAAATTTTCTGCAGCCACAACTCAATTTCTTTTTTTATTTTCCCAAAAGCAAGATGTGATTAATCATTGACGATATTTATATAATTGTGTACATTGGCCGAGTTTTATGAAGCCATATATTAGAACCCACCTGGGCGGGTCACAAATATCGCTAATGAGTAAACCTCGCGTTTGTCTTCGTAACTCTCAATTCTTATTTTCTTGAAAACAAGAGCTTAGTCATCAACAATGGCTGCGTAGATCTTGTAACAAAGATTGCAACAATGCTAAATTTAACCTCTACAGACACTGCTACCCAGCTGCCAGCGGATTTCAAGTGGCAGTTGCTGGAGTTTTCAATTTTTGATAACCAAAAAAATAAATAAATATGCAAGTAATCGATGAGACGAATTTTCCTAATTTTTCAACGGCAACAAATATCAATACCTCTCACCAATTTGAGTCTGTTCTGATATATAAAGTTATTACCTTCACCTTGTGTACTATATATATATGCATTCACAAACTTATTAATAGAAATTGAAAATCAAAGAAAATTTTATCTAATTTTCTTGCTTTTTGAATGATGTATGATACTAACATTAAACTCTCCTTCACAACAACAATGGCCTCTCGATTGAATTATATCTTTAAGCATTTTTTCTCTAGCTAGCCAAATGATGATCTAAATTTAAACATACACGGGGCATCTACATCTACTCCATAGTAACTGCAATATTTGCCACAAAACTTGCGGCTGAAATAATGTGGTAAAATCTTGAACCAGGAACCATATATGTTATTATGCAAAACCCAATATTAAATGACATTTGACTATACAATTTAATTCAGGCATCTTCTCAATATTCCACACTTTGCTAAAGTGACTAAAAAATCTACAAAATAATGTAAACTTAGCAAGCATTAATTTCTCTTCATATTAAGAAACAAAATTTGAAGAATTTAGGGGGCATGGGCATGGCAGTATGGCACTACCAAAATTACTCATAATTTGTTCTAGTTTTTAGAGAAACTAAATTATGAGAGAATCTAAATTGGAAAAGATAAACAGGAAATCCATGGCTTTCTTTGACTTCTTCTTCACCATCTGTAAAGCTATCCAAAACCCAAAAAAAAAAAAAGATTTAATTTAATTTCTCTCTCCAGTAATAAATTTAATGAGAAAAACTTGGGAAATCTGTTGGCAAAGCTAAAAAACAGCTGTATATTTCAGAAGCCAAACAATGTGTAGCTTTCAATGTAACTTTCTTTGCATGAAACTCCTATATATGTTTCAAAGAAAACTCATGAACTTTATTAGCAATTACTATAATATTTAAAATTGTAATTAAATGGGACATAAATTTTATAATCTCCTTTCATAGGTGCACCTTATTAATTTGTACTTACTCTATTTTTGACTAAGTTGTGCAAAACCCTTTACTGCAAAAAGACAATAGATATTTCCAGGGTCATGAAATTCATCCATCCATTAACAAAACAAATCGCCAAAGACAAAACGAAGAAGAATAATAAGCCAACAACATATGCATGATGAACCAATTACGCTCTTCAAAGTTCAAACTGTGTATCAAATATTGATTACAAAGCTGTTTGCATATACAAAACAAAAAGCATATGAAATAAATTAGATTGTAGTTCAAAAACTTGAATTTCAACTTTTCGGAAGCTAAATTAAACTTGACTTACTTCACTATCATCTTCAGGGGCTGGTAAATTAAGATCTATAAATTTTGCACCAGATGTTTTTGCTGATGAAGTAATTTTTGTGATAGGGGTAGCTAAGTAGGTGAAGTGAATTTTCTTGTGCCCACCGAGGGCTTGGCCAGAATCAAACACTTTGTCACAAAACGGGCACTTAAAGACTCTTTGATCCATAACAACAGCATCACCAGCAGCAGCAGCAGTACTACTCCCATTATGATGAATCTTAATCTTCTTGTGACTGGCTTTGTGTCCTCCTAATGCTTGATAAGATCGAAACTCTTTCTTGCATGTCTTGCACTTGTACTTATTAGTTCGCGAAACCAAAGACGACTCATCTTTTTCTTTATCCTCCTCCTCGTCATTGTCACCATCATCGCTCTTGCCTCTTACATATTCATCTTCATCCACCACTGCTTCTGCAACCACTACTTGTTTGTCCTTTTGCAACCAGTTATCCCTTGAAAGCATTAGAAGACACATAGCAACTTCTCTATCGGACAAAAAATTTTCAGTAACTGAATTACTTACAGATTCAATCGTCCTAAGAGGCCTTTTCGATCTTGCTTTCGTCAAATTCCTCGAGGACTCGGCCTCACTTTCATCCTCAAGACCGGAAAAAGGTCGATTATTAACAGATCGATAAGTTTGCATGTTACTCAGTGAAGAAGATGAAGATGGGTATTTTGGTGGGGATGGGTTGATGTTTGATGAAGAAATCGGATGTTTTGCAAAGTGAGATCTCATGTGACCTCCCATGGCTTTGCCATTAGCAAAACGTCTGTTACAGATCTTGCAAATCCTGTGCTTATCCATAGATTTGATCGAAGCACAAAAGCAAAGTGTTGTGTTTTGTGCGTTTGGTTTCTTTGTTTCTTGTTTCACTAGATGAGATGGAGAGACCAAGTTGAGAATGGGAACTTAAAAGGAGTAGGTGACAAGCATTCCTTCACTAGAGGCACAAAACCAGAAGGTAACAGAGTAAATATATATGCTCCTTACCAAAAAATAAAAATAAATAAAAATAGGAGTGTTGTGTGTGAATTGAGAATGAGAACATAAATATAGAGTGAGTAGTGGACAAGTGGAAAGAACGTGTATCATGCACAAATTACAAACTTGATTCGGGGCCCTCTGATGGTGCTTTTTATTTTTTTTTAAGTCAAGTCAAATGGTGATTATAAAAAAGTAAATGACTTCTATAGCTGCTGATGCAAGGTTGCACCGTTTGATTAGGATTTGTGTACAAGCTAAATTATGCTACGAACGAGAGTAAGATGCACGTGATTTAATTTGGTGCACCCAAAAAAAAAAAGTGAGAATATAAAATTATAGTTATAAGATATCAGATTAATAGATTTGGGAAATATTAAAAAAATAAAAAATAATTGGACTTTTATGTTATTTTGATTGCTCTATCCCATTTTGAACATATTTGAATAGCTAGTTAAAAAGAATAGAAAATGTGGACACATATACACAATGTTTCTCTAGTGCGGATCATGCTTAAATGCATATGTTCAAAATACTTTTATTCAGTTAATTATAATACCATATGGTTATTTATGGTGTAACAGGGAGAACTGACATAATGCATAAATATTGTAAAACTAAAAAAGTTAATTATTTATGAAACAAAAAAATATCTATATTTTAAAATTTATCTTTTAGATAATACTCACAGTTTTCTATCAGATACGATCTGCGATCAGTAATAATTAACTATACAAATTTAACAGAAAAGGCTATATTTGCTAAAAGAATCGATCTTTAATTTCTTCCTTACATCGTGTGGCCGTATTTGGTTTTTGTCCACATTTGATAATATAATTATAAAACGATGTGTCAGCTTTCAGTTAAGAGGAGAAAGGATTTTCACGATGCGGTTAGCTCTACTCTAAACAACTATATACCAATAGATTTGCGATAATAATCAAGACTACGAGATTGAAGATAATAAATTCATCGTAAAAAAATAAACTAAATTTTTATTAATTCAAAAATTGATCACTAAAAATAATTTTAACGAGAACTCCCAATTTATAATAGGATAACTCCACTTTTTTTTTAACCTATTTATGAAAGGGAATCATAATTTAACGGTCAATCAAGTTCAAAATAAAAATACCAAAAATGACTATCATTATAAAATCACAAACCTAATAATCACCTTAAAATAACGAAACCCTAATTGATCCAGCATCCCTAGTTAAGCAACCCACCAAGGCTTGAATTACATAATTTGAAGAAAACATATTAAGTGCAACATGTAACCCACATAATAATAATCAAATTAAGAATGCAACACATGGATTTTACTTGGTTCGCAACACTGGCCTACAAGGTCTACACCTCCACGGCACCAATTGAATTTGAGGATTCTACTAAATTATATAATAACGTTTATTTTACTCCAATTCTCAATTCTTTACATATTTGATTTCTAAGGTGTCCTTTCATGCCTTTCTAAGTCCAAGATCGTCCTACACCAAATCAACACAAATTGGAAGTGAAGTTTTATATTCATCACAAATCACAAACAAAAACTCCCACATTATAGTTTTGGAAATATTGCAAATAGGTCCTTCTTGATCTTAGATACATAAAAAAATATAATTATAACATATAGCCAATTCTAGTCTTGATCAAATTTGATAATATAATCAAAGTGCAATGTGTCAATTTCAACATTTTATATCTATTTATTCTGTTGTCCAATGTTATTTGCTTGGTGCCATCACCGTTTAATAATTTTTACAATCTTTATAATATTAGGTTATTTGAAGAGTCCGGCCACGTTGCAACAGTTTATGATTCCTCAATTTTGTCATT
The DNA here is from genome assembly GCA_029633175.1 of Citrus glauca. NCBI lineage: Eukaryota > Viridiplantae > Streptophyta > Magnoliopsida > Sapindales > Rutaceae > Citrus > Citrus glauca. The sequence continues at coordinate 2,284,589 of JAQOOD010000009.1, forward strand.
TTGTTTGATACCCTCAGATTTGATTGGAAAAGTAGTTCAATGGTGAGATGTTCATATTTCATTATTGACAATGCAGTCCCTACTGTTTGTTGAAATTTTACAGCAGTCAAAGATTACAAATTTTTTTATCAAAGTTGCGACTTCCAAAGTTCCAATGATTACGGAATCAAAATATATTGTCGTCCTTCTAAAACAACTTAAATAGTATGATTCCACTGAGATATGAATTGAATTATATGTTTTGGAACGAGATAATATATTTCTCGTTTAAAATGGAGTTAGATTTGCTTTAAATTAAAAAAATTAAAAAAAATGGTCCGATGGGATAAATGTAGCCGACTGATTTACAGTTATTCCAACACCTTCATTTTTTAATGGTTTTTTTAAATTGTATGCTATTTCACATAATAAATTATTCATATTTTAATGGTTTTTCAATTATCCTTGTATATAAAAAGATCAATTCCTAACCTTTACTTTACCAAAATTAATTTTCTTTTTTTGACCTATGCGAAAATTAATTTGGTTGTGAAGGAAAAAAAAAGAAATAGAAAACGCACGCGAATTCATTATCATCATTTCGTGGGCCCGCTTATCAGTGACATAAACAAAAAAGTCGACTGTCCTGATTTGTCCAGTTTAAAACAACTCGATGATCGGAGCACTGTTAATAAGGTCAAGCCCCCCACTTTCACAGTCACACATACATCTGACACACACGCAGTATTCCCCTCTTCCCGCCATAAACACTCCCCATTCGAGTCTCTTTATGTTATCTTTCTTTCAGCTGCAACTAAATTTCTAGGGCTCAGAAGGGGGGGGGGGGGGGGGAAAGGATGGGGGATTATAGGTTTAGTTCGGAATCCGGTTACGGCCCTCAGCGTTCCGGAGCTGGTACAATAACCCGAGTCCGATTGGAGAACTTCATGTGCCACAGTAGCCTTCAAATAGAACTCGGCGAGTGGGTCAATTTCATCACCGGTCAAAACGGAAGTAAACGCACTCAGCTTCATGTTTATCAAATTTTTAATCTTTTTTCGGTTCTGATGCTTAACTTAAGTGAAATTAGTTTAAACAACTGATAATTGTTTCTGAAATACGACATGTCGTTTGGGTTCATGGTGGTTGTAGGCGGTAAGAGTGCTATACTGACTGCTCTGTGTATTGCATTTGGGTGCCGAGCCAAAGGGACTCAAAGAGCCGCTACTTTGAAGGATTTTATTAAAACTGGTTGCAGGTTTGTTATTTTTGAAATTCACATAGGTTATCTCTCTTGTGATTGCTGAAAATTTGTTGAAAAATCAATAAAATTTTGATATTTTTGTGTTTTAATGTGTTTTATTGTACTTTTAGTTATGCTATGGTTGAAGTTGAGTTAAAAAACCAGGGTGAAGATGCATTTAAGCCAGAAATATTTGGTGATTCCATAATCATAGAACGCAGGATTACTGAATCTACTAGCACCACTGTTCTAAAGGATCACCAAGGTTGATTTGATGTTCTCGCATTACTTTTAGTTCTTTGATTTGATTGTATTGTGATGTTGAATTACTGGTGTGAAAGGTTTGTTGTATTAAATTGACAGGGAAAAGAGTTGCCAGTCGGAAGCAGGAGCTCCTTGAACTGATAGATCATTTTAATGTGAGTTATTCTTTGGGCGTTTAATATTGACAGTTCCCCTGGTTTTGTTTCTCATTTTCATATTGAAAGTTATCCTTTCTCTTTCGACCTCAGATTCTGTGCTTGGATGTTTAAGATGTAATTTACTTTCTACAGATTGATGTTGAGAATCCGTGTGTGATAATGAGCCAAGACAAAAGCAGGGAGTTTCTTCATTCTGGGAATGACAAAGATAAATTCAAGGTTATATCTGTTTCCTAGCATATGATTTAAACTGGGCTATGTGCGATTTTATATTGATGTTTCCACTACCACTCAGTTCTTTTTCAAGGCCACACTTCTCCAGCAAGTAAATGATCTTCTACAAAGTATTTACAACCACCTTAATAAAGGAGATGCTCTTGTTCTGGAATTGGAGGCTACGATAAAGCCTACAGAGAAGGAACTTAGTGAGTTGCAAAGAAAAATAAGAAACATGCAACATGTGGAAGAAATAACTCAAGACCTGCAGCGATTAAAGAAGAAGCTTGCATGGTCTTGGGTGTACGATGTTGATAGGCAACTCAAGGAACAAACTGTGAAGATTGAAAAGTTAAAAGATCGCATTCCTCGTTGCCAAGCTAAAATTGACAGTAGACATGTGAGTTATAAACAACTTTATATGACACTTATGGTCAAATCTGTATCCTTTTAATTGTACCAATCCCCTCTCCATGTTAAAAGCCAAAGTTTATTACATAATTCTTGATCTTTTTGATTTTTTTCTTGTGTTCCTTTACTTTGGCGTTTATACTGTTTGACAAGTGCAACTAGAGATGGACAGCGAAAGTAATGTGTTAAAACCTAGAAATATGAAAATTTTGTTACTAAAAATATCTGGGGAAGTATCTAGCTGAAATGAAATTATGTATGTCCTTGTTCTTTTCTTTTCTCTCTCTCTTTTGTTTTATTTAGTTGGGGAAAGGGGGTGTGGATCTTTGGTTGGTCATGGATCCTTCAACTACCTAATGCCACCTCACGTTTTCATGGTTTTCAGGAAGGAGAAATTGTTTAGATAGATTTATTTCTTAATTGTCTACATCTTTTTTTGATCGAATAAGTCTGGTTATAATTTCTGCACATTGGATTCTCAAAGCTTGCTCGCCTATTTATGTAATATTAGGAAATTATGTCTATCTGTTTGATATTTGGAAAGGATGATTTTGATTTCATGGGAATCTTATTGATGTCTTCATTCTTTTAAAGTTTGTTTCATTATATTACATCTCAGAGATTCTGGTTTGCTTTAACACTTTTCTTTTCGAAGTTGTAGTACTTAGAACATTTTTTTTTTCACCTAATGTAGAGGATGCTGGTTCATAAATTACTTCCCTAGTTATGTATTTACTTCACAGAGTATATTGGAGTCACTGAGGGACTGTTTCATGAAGAAGAAAGCTGAAATAGCGGTCATGGTGGAAAAAACATCAGAAGTGAGGAGAAGGAAGGATGAGTTGCAGCAGTCTATTTCCTTGGTATGTAGAAGTTGAGATATTTGTTTAGTAAAATAAAATTCTGATAATTTGAGAGGTTGTTGCTCGGTTCTTTTCTTTCAGTTTATCAGCCCTTTTCTTGGTTGTTGTAAGTGTTAAAAGAGAAATTATGGGGAAAAAAAAAAATTAATAGTATAGTGATAAGTGAAGTAAACATCTGATTTTTTAGTAAGTGCTTGTGTTTCCTTTATAAAGTAATTGGAAATTTGTTTTGTATTTTATTCTTATCTGCAATTCCTTTTTCTTTTATTGTTCTGAAAGTGATCAGATTTGAAATGTAGTCATTTAGAAGTACCTATAACTAAGCAGAACCAATGTCTCTTTTATGTTTTGGTGGGAAAAGATGCTATCCTTAGTGTAGCATGTTGTCAATTTGAATTTAACGTCATTAGGAAGTTAAAGTAGATCTGTTTTGTCCATTGGAAGATGTTTGCATTAATGTTTCATTTCAATTTCTTATATTTAATTTCATTATTTTCTTTTTTCATAGTCTATCTGCCTTCTATCTTTTTCTCATTTTTTATGTGCTCTTTAACAGTCTTTTCTCATCTGATCAAGGTGTTTTCCTTATAATTTTTAAAATCTTATTCTATCCCCTGTTCATGTAAAATGCTGATCTTAGGCAACAAAAGAGAAGCTTGAGCTAGAAGGAGAGCTTGTTCGTAATACAAGCTACATGCAGAAGATGGTGAATCGTGTCAAAGGGCTTGAACAACAAGTCCATGATATTCAGGAGCAACATGTTAGAAATACACAGGTTTTTTCACTTGCCATAATAGTTTTTTTATTTTCCTTTTCTGACTATTATTGTTGTATATCATTTTCCTTTTCATGTCATGCCTCAACACTATAGCTTTTCTTTGATTTGATTTTGTAAGAATCATTTCAAAAAAAATTCTTTTTGTTTTTGATATGACATTCCATGAGCTCTTAATTAAATGATTTCAATGTGGACTAGGAAAGGATATACTCCCCATTTAAGAAAATGCTAAACCCTTGAAAGACTAACATTTGGTAGAAGTCATAACAATATTTGAAAATCATGCAATGTTGGTTTTGGCTTGGCTGAGAGGTGGGTGATCTTGGCACATTGTTGGCATGGTCTTTGGGATTTGATTCTTAGCAATGGTAAAAAAATTAGACATAATTGAGAAACATTGTGTTAGCAAGTGAAGTATTTAATATATATTGTTAGGATTTCTTTCCTTTGATCTCTCAATATACAGTCATTTCTTAAACTTTCATTATGTTTATTTTATTAAGTTCTATTTACTACTAAAGCTTGTTCATAACGCGTCTTGTTTTGTATAAAAAAATTGCACATTTATAAATAGTGTTGGGAACTTGAGTTTTGGAAATCATGACTCAATAGAGAATAAAACTTACGTGGTTCTTACCATCTTTAAGAGGATAAAATACTGTACTTCTTGTGAGGCGCAGAGATTGTATGTTAAGTTTACCTGCTAGTGTAGAACATCTTGATGTGGCATCAGAAATCTGGGGTTTGGATCTCACTTGCATGGGCTGGGAGGGGTTTTGTTTCCATTCATGCAATACTTAAAAAATAAAGAAGAATAAAGTAAGTTTACTTGCTAGTTTTCCAAATTTTCAAATATGTTTGCCCATTCATGTGACCTTGATATTTCCGATAGATTCTTTTGCCAGCTTTATATATGTTTGAATGTTGAGTTCAAACGGTTTGTTGACTGCAATAAAATGCCATGCATGCCTACAAACCATGTCTTATCTATATATACATATATGTAGGAGCCACAGGGTTCTTAATAACTGATTACATTTTCTTTTTTTTTTTTTTTTGGGATAAACACTTACAGTTTCTTCTATTGTTTCTGTTAAATATGACAGTACTCAGAAGCCAAATAACATAGGGAAAAAAAAGTAAGTAAGCAAGAAAATGAACCCAGAGTAAATTCTGTATGACAGATAATTAATTCTGAGAGAACTTAATGCTCAACCAAGTTTCTACACTTATTTTGTTATATTAGTTTGCTAAGGTCTTGGGTCTGGTTCTGCATTGTGGAAATGCTGCTGCTTATTTATCACTTCAAGATTAGGATCTCTCTCTGCTTTTGATAATATGATGTCGATGTAGAGTTGTTTATGAAAAAATGGTTTGCTCTTACCAAACCTCATTGAAATGAATGAGTTTTCAATTTTGGTATTACTACAGGCTGAAGAATCTGAGATAGAGGCAAAGCTGAAGGAACTCCAGTGTGAGATTGATGCCGTTAATATAACTCTTTCAAGGTTATATAGTAGTCCATTTCTTCATTTTGTTTGGATCTGTTAACTTTCTGCCAAGCTAGGTTTGCTTCATCCTGTTTAGTAATATGATAATTCAGGATGAAGGAAGAAGATAGTGCCTTGTCTGAGAAACTGTCTAAGGAAAAGAATGAAATAAGAAGGATTTCTGATGAGGTAAGTTGTTCATTTACAGATCATTCTTATCCATTGATTAGAATTGTGCTGCATGGTTCTGAGTCTTTGGTTTATGGTCTCTGTTCTTTACCCTGGCCTATTACTAGTTATTGCATTTTGGTTGGATACCATAACCATTTGACATGGAATACACTTTTGTTTGATATAGTGCTGTAAAGCTGGTGTTTACTTGCTTGGTTTTCTATCTGTCACTAGTTGATGCTTGGCATATCAGGACCAATGAAGCATAAGATTAAGCTAAATTTATATTATTTTTCTGTGTTGAACTCATTTATCATTTTGATGAATCAATTGGAAACAAATAACGTTGACTTCTCTGGATGTTTGGTTTTTCTAATCATCTCTCAATTATTTGGATTGACTAAACACCAAGTCTTATTTGCATTAGTCTCGTAAATCAGTTATGAAAGTATACTTGATGCTAGCTAGCAAGTAGTAGACATAATTGTGTTGCCCCAAGTTTTATACAGTAAAACCTCTCTACAGTCATAATGTTGGGACCAATTATTTTTATTACTTTGAGGAGATTATAACTTAATCGAGGTTTAGTTACAAAAATTATTGGTTTGACTTAGTAATCCTTAGTCCAAGTGATATAGAGATAAAGTATGCACTACATTAATCTTATACTATTAAAAATATGCAAAGTCATCTTAAAAGTCTAAACTTTTGCATTTCGTTTTTCTCTTAATGTAATTTTTATAAATATTATACAATGATTTGGTAACAACTTTAAAGAATAAATCATTGTCCGAAGCAAATTTAGATTTGTATTTCATTCCATCTTAAACCTTTAATGTAAAATAGCATATAGTTTTTGCAATATACAGATAATTATTATTATGTGGAGGTAAGTTTCTTAAGACAGGTCTAGAAAAACCATAACTTATTACAATGTGGGGTTTATTCTTATTTATAACTTGCCCAAATTTGAGAGCATAATTTTTATGACTAAATGGAGGTTATTCCCATATAGAGTGTCACTACAGGGACGTTTTAGTTTAATTGCATTTACTATTTTTTAGGATAAAAAGTTCTAGCAAGACATACTGACATTTCGTGCTGATTTATTATTATTTTTTTTTGGAGGGATGAATTTTGGCATTGACAGTTTATTTTGGTTTGTGGGTTCTGACTTACTGGAAATTGCAGTGTGTCTTATGTTGTTTACCTTGCAAGTTGTTTTAATTGTATGCATACTCCTATGGACCAAAAATTCAAAGTTTTCTCTTCTAAGTAAACGCTTGCTCTTTCTAGACTATTTTTTATACTCAAGGGATTGTGATCTTGGTTTATTAGATCGAGGATTATGATAAGAAGTGTCGTGAGATAAGATCTGAAATTCGTGAGCTCCAACAACATCAAACCAACAAGGTGCGTGCCACTCATGTAGTAAACATGGTTTTTAGCACCCAATTGTATATTCAGTTGTGACCCTTTTTTGTTGGCAGGTTACAGCTTTTGGAGGAGACCGAGTGATTTCTCTTTTACGTGCTATTGAGAGACATCATCATAAGTTTAAAAGTCCGCCCATTGGTCCAATTGGTTCCCATGTGGTCAGTGGTAGAAAACTGGATGATTGCATTTGGGTTTGTTTATATTATGTTGTATTAAAAAGATATTCTCTTTGTCACATTTTGTGTTTGAATATTTCGTTGCTTGTAGTAGTAGTCGTTGGTGATATTCCGCATGTTTTGATATCTGGATTTTTTTCTTTAAAATCTTTTTTTTTCTCCAATTTCTTTTCAAAGTGGTAAGATCTCGCCCTTGAAGCTACTTTTACTTTTATATACTGCAGACCTTGGTCAATGGGGATACATGGGCTCCTGCTGTTGAGCAAGCGATTGGGAGGCTGCTTAATGCTTTTATTGTGACTGATCATAAGGATGCTCTTCTTCTCAGAGGATGTGCTAGAGAAGCTAACTATAACCACCTTCAGATCATCATATATGACTTTTCAAGACCAAGGTAGATGACCAATTTATTGATTTTAACTGCCTTGGTGGGTGCCTACTGCCCCGATTTTTATTTCTAGTTTTGATATTTTTCCTCTTCATATGGTGCTCTTATTTGTTTAGATTGAGCTTGCCCCACCACATGCTTCCTCATACAAAGCACCCTACTACACTTTCTGTTTTACAATCAGATAATCCTACCGTAATAAATGTCTTGGTGGATATGGTAACCTTTCTTTTCACTATATGACTGCTCTCAGATTTTTGTGGCTCTTCAACATCTTTTAATGTCCTTGTTGATTATTTTCTTCAGGGCAGTGCTGAGAGGCAAGTTCTTGTTAGAGATTATGATGTGGGAAAAGCTGTTGCTTTTGAGCAAAGAATTTCAAATCTGAAGGAGGTCTACACTTTGGACGGACATAAAATGTAAGTTAGGAGCTTGTTCTGTAGGTTATTTAAGCTCATCGTGCTTTCCTATTTCTCTTATTGGTCAATATTTGAAGGAATGTGTTAGATTGATTTGTTAAGTAACTAACTTGGCTCAAAAGCATGAGCTTTTGGTTCAAGTAGTAATTTTAATATGGAGTCACATCAGGTTGACCAATTAGTCTTGTGTTTGAATCCATCAACTATGAATAAATTATCATAAGTTGTTCTTGTGTCTGTTATATATTTTTGGTTCTGGTGTACGTTTGTCTTCATTCGCATGCCGTGCTTGTAAGAGTGCAACTGAGCTTAAATGCTATTTAGCATCTTTTCTTTTCATTTTAAGCTTTTGGATTGACTGATAAACTTAAAATGCTAGAGCCAATACAATCTTGTGTTTGAATTCCCTCCAATTTTAGAAATGAAGTAAATTATCACTTGGCAAAATGGCTGTGTTTGGATCGCCATGACTGCCCCACAAATCCTTGCACATTTGGGGCCTACTAGGGACTAAATGCTATTCTTCAGCTGTACTCATAAACTAAAGAGTACTAAATTCTATTGTTCTGCTGTACTCATTAATCAAAGATTTCAAGTCAATTGGTAACTTAAATTGTTATTAGATCCAATTTGACCAAGTGGATGAATTTCCCTGTTGTCACTTGCGGATGAATTTCCCTGTTGTTATGTTTGTTTCTTAATGTTTGTGGTTGTGATTCTGTCTGACTCTTGTTCCTCTCATGTTGTAGGGGTGTCCAACTTTTTTAGGTTGGTGGTAATTCAGTATGATTAATTGACTTATAATAGCATAATTTTTGTAAAATTGATGTTTAGAGCTGTCTGAGGCAATTGAAGGTAAAGTAACTGCATGGGTTCTTATGTATTTCCTTCAAACTTAAAATTTCAAGGTCTTACAACAGATCGCACTGCATGCTTAAAGTACTATATACACTTGCTTTTGTGGAGGCAGAGGTGGAGCATTGGTTCCTTGCAGTTTGGGAGGGACAGAGTACAAGGAAGTTGTACTCTGGAAAGAGTTATAGGGAATTGTTTGACAGGTTCTTATGTATTTCCTTCAAACTTATAGTTTCAAGGTCTTACAACAGATCATGCTGCATGCTTAAAGTATAGTATATACACTTCTTGCTTTTATGGAGGCAGAGGTGGAGCATTGGTTCTTTGCAGTTTGGGAAATGGTCCAGGGAAGTTGTACCCTGGAAAGAGTTATAGGGAATAGTTTGACAGTCCCTATTGTATACCGGGCATAGAGATAAGAGGGAGGGGGAGTGGATATAAAGGTTACAAAGATAGTTAAGCAGCAGTGTGCGGTGGCCCTCTTAGTCAAGCACATATGCATTTAAGAAAAGGTGGTGCTTGAACAAATTGAGATATTATGTTGCTATTTCTTTGTTAAGAGAGTGTAAAATCTTAGAAAGGGAGTTAAAACGGACAACATTAACAATTTGCAGGAACCATTACTGTGATCTTACATATTTTTCTAAAACCATAAGAACTTTGTTTTTGGATGAGTCCTGGACAGTTGATGAATTTGTGCCTTGAGTAGCATCACATGAACTATGGTTACTTATTCATACATATTTGCTTTGCTCTTGGTATTGTTCATGTTAACAGAGAGAAGGAGCCATGTAGGTGGAGAGAATGGTGTTAAGACTGCATTTTTATTGTATTTTCTTACTAATGACAATTACAAGAAATATTTAGACTAGAACATTGATAAAATAGGTAACACAGCTCAATAACAGCACACAGTGAATCACTGCCAGCCAGTGATATCTTTTGGTCTCTGTTTTTGAGCTTCAGCAGTGTATGAGCAGTAATCAAAGTTATTTTCCATTTATATTTCCCAGTTTGAAGATACAATTCATTTCTGATATCCCTAGGTTTTCTCGTGGGTCAGTCCAGACAATTCTGCCATTAAACAGGAGGCTCAGAACTGGCCGTCTTTGTGGTTCTTATGACGAGAAGATTAAGGATCTTGAAAGAGCTGCATTACATGTACAGGAAGAAGCTCAACAATGCAGAAAAAGGAAGAGGGATTCAGAAGAAAGACTTCAGGATCTTCAACAACATCAACAAAACGTTAAGGTAATAGCAGAGTGGAAGACTACTTACAGCTCACCTGTGGAAAATCATGTCCTAACTATTTATTTATGTTATTGCTGTATACTCGGTTTTAACCGGCATGTTTGTTATCCTGTGTTTCCTTCTTTTGTGTAGAGGAGGTGCTCTAGTGCAGAACGGAATCGGATGTCAAAGGAACTAGCTTTTCAGGATATGAAGAATTCATTTGCTGCTGATGCTGGTCCACCATCTGCATCAGCAGTTGATGAGATTTCTCAAGAAATTTCAGTTTGTTCCATAATGCTCACACCATTCAAAATTCAATATGTACTTCAGTATGTTACCTGTTTTATCTCCCTTTATAATTTTATTTGTGTTGTGGAATGTTTCATAGAATATTCAAGAGGAAATACAAAAGAAGGAGATCATTCTGGAAAAGCTCCAATTCAGCATGAATGAAGCAGAAGTTAAAGTCAAAGACCTTAAGTTATCATTTCAGAGTTTATGTGGTATCTTCTTAATGTTTCTATGATTGGTGTTCAGTTCTATTATACTTATCCTTATGATTTCTTCCATAATGCTACTTGTAGAGTCAGCAAAAGAAGAGGTTGATACCTTTGAGGCAGCAGAGAAAGAGCTAATGGAGATAGAAAAAAATCTACAAACTTCAGAATCGGTTCCTATTCTTTTCTAAACTTCTTTCAGTGCTTCCCTGCTGTTTCTGTAATTTTGTTTTCTTGAGTTTTTATATTTAGAAATCAAATTTCTATTTCAGGAGAAGGCTCACTATGAAGATGTAATGAGAACCAGGGTTGTCGGTGCTATCAAAGAGGCAGAGTCACAGTATCGGGAGCTTGAACTTCTCCGTCAGGTACATTTTATACATTATTCAAAAAATAGCAGAAATTTTGTTGCTAGCTTTTCGATGTTGTCTGTAGTTTCTAAATATTCAAATGAAAGCAATTGTTCTTGCATCAATCGATAGCAAAAATTTTATACTTGGGTTAAATTGCAGGATAGTTGCAGAAAGGCTTCTGTTATTTGTCCTGAGAGTGAGGTTGAAGCTTTAGGAGGTTGGGATGGTAGCACTCCTGAACAACTCAGTGCTCAAGTAAACAGACTGAATCAGAGGCTTAAGCATGAGAGTCACCAGTATGAGCATAAATTGTCTTCATTATGTCCTTTTGACGACTTAAGGTTCTAATTACACACATATCTTCTGAGCAGATATTCTGAATCAATTGAAGACTTGAGGATGTTGTATGAGGAAAAAGAGCGTAAAATTTTAAGAAAACAGCAAACTTACCAAGCTTTTCGGGAAAAAGTGAGGGTAAGTTGTACACGTTTATTTTCAGTTATATTAGACTAGGAGCTTATTTAAACTCTCACTGATATATTGCATGTATCTAATTGTCACTATGTTCTCCAACATTGTAGTTTACCTTCAATTACACTTTTTACCCCTTTTTTTTGCAATGCAATTTCTTATTCCCTTTTTTCAAGTAAACCTTATTTTGAATCCTTTTACGATTTCTAATGATGTGTTCTGATTCAAGGTCATGTCCATTTTCCAAAATCTTTTATAAACCATTTGAAAACGTAGAATGGTCTTTGAGATTCTCTATGCGATTGTGACAGAGAAACAAAAAAGGGTTAAGGAGCAAAAATTGTCCATGCTTTTATCAGATTGGCTGTTTGTCAGATCAGCTGTTGTTGCCTTGTCAAGTTGTCCCCACCTTGTTCAGCTGAATGAAGCGACCTGATCTTTCTATTGTTTTTTCTTTTGACTTTCAGAGAATATAGATTGAGGGAAGAACTTGAAGGGATGGAAAGAGAGGAACCAGGGATTAATTAAACAGAGAAAGGATTTAGATAGAGATAAAGGGGCTACTGTTTAAACAGGAATTTTTTTTTTAGATTGGCACTATTTTATTTATATATTTATTAAATGAGGACTCTTGGGACATGGTCTAAAAAATTCTTCTAGGCACTATTTATGTGCTGGGATAGCCAGGGAGATGGTCGGCCTACTTGTTACTTTTAGGCTAGTAAACAAAAGAAGGAATGGAATGCTCTAGAGCCATTCATGTTACTCTTTTGTATATCAAGATATATAACCTTCATGTTTATTGATTTCTGTAATCATCAACTGCAATTTAGTCAAAACATCTGTTAGACAAGTGGGATTGTTTACTAATTATCTATAATTTTGTATTGTTTACATTAAAATTTTAAAGCCTATTCAGTGTTAAGTTGTGGTATGGCAACTGTCAATAGCGCAAATATCATAAATACAGAGGGAGTCACGTTCTCAATTTTCATCTGTATGTGTTGTTTTCTTTCATTTCGGACTCTTGTGTGTTTAAATTGTTGGATTTTTCATTGTACAATACATTATGAAGTGCTCCTTCCAAAGCATCTTCTCAAGTATAAAGTCAATTGGCCAGATGAGCAGATAGTTTAGGTTTATAAGATTAGGTGAATTATCCACTCGCTACACTCGAGAAGTTGTTAGCAGCTGCTGCAGACTTTATTAGAGCTTGAGTTTAGGAAATCAAGTTGTATATATAATGATAGGACTTAGGGCTAAATCAGGGCTGACTTTTATTGATTAAATCAAAAGAAAACAAACAATTAATCTTGACCTACAATTCGAGAGGTAAGTCAATCTCTCTCAAAACTCCTAATGGTTCCTAATACCAGACAAAACTCAACATAAACCCTAAATGACTCCATAATCTCTTATTTATAGCTAAACCCTAATTAATAATAAAGTTACTAAATTGCCCCTGCCCCTTTATATTTGCGCCTAACATAAGTTTTCATGGACCTAACATATAACCTTGAATCCACAATTTAAATTTCAACCATTTACCGAATTGTCTCTTTCTTCAATGATTTGTTTCTTATTTGTATTAGCTATTTGCCACCCTGAAGTATGGAGTCAACTGGCTAGATGGGCAGATAATTTGGATTCCTCATTTCTCCACTCACTACTGTTGAAAAAATTGTTAGCATATGCTGCAGACTTCTTTATAGCGTGAATTTAGAAAATCAAGTTGTATATATAACTTTCAACCATTCACTGAGTTGTCTCTTTCTGTCTCTTTATTTCTTCTTTGCATTAGCTATTCATCATCCTCTTTGCCGGTTTGGCTTATTAACGGCTTGATTTTCTCACACTATCCCATGCCACAACACCCCCCCCCCCCCCCTCCCGCGACAACACACACAAAAAGGCACCATTCTCCTCTGACTTCTAAATTGCAGGCTTGTCGAGAGGCGCTGGACTCACGATGGGGCAAGTTTCAAAGAAATGCTACTTTTTTGAAGCGTCAGTTGACTTGGCAGTATGAATTTGCTGTTCTTCATATTCCACATCACATTCTTTATATTGCTTGATTTTCTATTTTCTCATTTGAAGAATACATTTACATGATGTTTGAATGGTTTCGTAATAAACCAATTTTTTTCAATTAGATTTAATGGCCATCTGGGAAAGAAGGGGATTAGCGGGAAAATTAATATTAACTATGAGGAAAAGACTCTCTCCATTGAGGTAAGTTGTGCGCCCTTTGTGTACTTTTGTTCTGTGTATAGTCGAGTAAGACCATTTGTGTTATACATGCATGAATCATGCTCCTAGTTAGCTAGACAATTGGAAACATTTTCTACTTTGCGTTTTCAATTTTATTGAATGTTGAAACTGTGCATTCTATTTATCAGGTAAAGATGCCCCAAGATGCATCAAGCAGCAATGTTCGTGACACAAGGGGACTTTCAGGTTTTCTTCTGTCTACACCTCTTTCTATTGCAAGTTAATTACTGGGCCTAGAATACTTACAAAATTGATGGTCTTCAATCATGCTTTTGTAAACTTGAAGAACGCTAACAGATTTTATTAGTTGCACAGTGTGTGGTCAGTTATAATAATATGGAGTTGAATTACTCCGAGAAGTGTGGACCCTCAGCCTTTTTCGATAATTCTGCATTTTTTGGCTTCATTTGAGACCTTTGTAATTCCTTTTAAATAATACGAGCCAAACTGCTCCCCGGCCTCTTGCACCAACTTTAGAGATCTCACTAGCTGAACTAACAATACCCACAAATTTATTTATTATTTTCCTTCATTTTAGGATTTTTTTTAATAAGAAATTTAATTCTTCAACCAAGGCATGCCTTGGAACTATTTCAACAGTTGGTTAGGCTTGTACATTCTCCTCCTTAATTTCCCCTCATTAGTTTTATAAGACTATGAGAGTATCAATCTTCTGGCTGTACTTTTCACCGGGTGGATTGATTTCTTGAGTTAAAACTTTAAAATGGTTTTAATTTGCTTGCTGAATAGGTGGGGAGCGCTCATTTTCAACATTATGCTTTGCATTGGCTCTTCACGAAATGACAGAAGCTCCATTTCGAGCAATGGACGAGTTTGATGTGTTCATGGTCAGTTTTTATTTAAATTATGTCTTTTCTATTGACTTCAGTGGGTATGTACTATGTAACTTTTTCTACTTGGTATGGTGAAGTATCCAGGAAATAGGTGTCCTTTTTGAGATGTGAATTTTATAATTTTTATGTGTTACTTTTGATCTCCAGGATGCAATTAGCCGGAAAATAAGCTTAGATACATTAGTGGATTTTGCTTTGGCACAAGGATCCCAGTGGATATTTATCACCCCTCATGATGTCAGGTACATAAGTCAGCTCATGTCTCAAACTTCTTGTTTTATTGACCTTGCATCTTCCCTGTTGCACGTAGCCATAGGATTGCCATGCACGTGCTTCCCTAGCATCACCATGTCAATTTTTTTGTTGTCTTTTTGTTTGCTTCTATACTAGTCTTGGGTTTTCTGATTTCCTTTTTGATCTCTTCATGGTTAGTTATGTAAAAACTTTTGCCTCTGCTTATGCTTTTGTTGAAGTTCGCAATACCCATTATTAGGTCATGTTAGGCCGTCAAAAGTTTGTATAACCGATAGGTGCTCTTTTGCAAAATGGCCTAGAATTGCTTTCAGCTTGCTATACTGGTGTTTTTGTCGTGATTTTACCTGTGTTCTTTTTTCTAGGAATTGCTATTTTTGGGTTTGATCGCCCACCAATGTTTAATAAGATATCACTAACTTTCGAAACACTTGGAACTGCCCCCTCGGCAGCTAAAACCACATTTTGATTGGATAAATTCAGTCAAATAATAAAAAATCAGCGTAACTATTGGCAAAGATAATGCATCTAACTTCATTGTTGTTGCATTTGACATACAGTTTAGTGAAACAAGGAGAGAGGATAAAGAAACAGCAGATGGCAGCTCCTCGTCCTTGATCTTATTCATCTACAGCTTTTGCTTGCATTAACATCTGAATGATATTTAATAAGGTCAGCTGTTCCGTTAATCAAACAATGTACTAATTTAAGGTGAGATTTATTTTGGTCCCTATGTGCATGTAACGTTAGACATGTCAAAGTTGAGTGGAGCTAAATATTGCAAAACTTTGTTGGGATAAGTCTGAATACTTAACGCTTGAGTTACATAGACTTTGTTCTTGCTTCGAATTTGTGAGTAAAAGTTTGTGGAGGAATCTTAATCTGGATCGGACGCTGCAATGATATAACTGGAAACGTCCCCGGAAATTTGAGTCAAACCCCCCACAAGTAAATAGAGCAGATTGAAAAATGGATGAGATTTCACATCCACAATTAAGTTAAAAAAGGCATGTGAAAACTTGGATATACAAAAACGTCATCATCTATTGGCACCGTCCAATTTACAATTAATTTTGCAGGGCACCAGCATGGGCCAAGGTTTTCCCAGTGAGTTAGGAACGTGTCATAATGGAAACAGCTAATTTTTCAATTTTCCAAAGGAAGCCAGCTATGGGTTACCTGGATTATATTGAATGTAGTTTTGATACTGTCTTGCATGGCCAACTCCAATGTGCAACTTTTTTCGAGATCCCAACAGCCTTTTAAATAGATTATATTAATCGATTAATTTATTACTTGTTTGAGTATTCCCCATCAAATCCAACACGGAACATGGACAGCAAACTGTTTCACCATTTCGTAATGGCGTATTTATCCTGTTTGACTTTGAAATTGTTATAATTTATAGATAGCTTATAATTTGACATTCATTAGGAGTCTAAAACAAATACTCAGTGGGACGTTAGTCTATTGAATATTAATTCATAAATTTATTCTCATTAATCTTTTAATAGATACCTAAATTTGGAATAATGAGTTTTTTACATACGCTTGAGCTCACACTCCTCAATATAATTTGAAGTTGAGGGAATGGGTGGCATTCGGATTGTAATTGAATAACACATCTTTTCATTTGGGTTGACTTATTTATGTACTCAGTCCGATTTTTAATGTATACAATATGAAATTAGTTAACATCATACTCAATTTATCTATTTTGTACATCTGCAAATGATACTACAATTCACGGTGTGTCTGTAAATTGTAATCTCCTTGTTATGAAATTAGAGCTACGCTTTCTTGGTGACTGTTAATCCTTTTTTGATACAGGGAGCTTTTATCTTTTATCATTTTTCCTGTGGTATCTTTTGTCCCCACTCACTTCGACAGAAAATTTTGAATCATGAACCGCTATGTGTAACGGCTATTTTTGTGGGAACCCCGCTGCGTCTAAACAGGGAATAAAACCAAATAAACAATGCCCCGGAGGCAAAGAAAAAGGGCAAAATAATTATAAAAAAGAAAAAAAAACTGATTTAATTCAAGATGTGGTGTGTAAGTTCGTTCACTTGAGGATAAAATACCTTCATAAGGTCAAGACATTTTAAGGTGCGTTTGAGATTGAAGTTGGATAGTTGTAATTTAAAAATTATAACATTAAAATATTTAGTAAACACTAACTGTTGTAACTTTTAAGTTATGTTAATATAATTTTTCACTTGTATAATAAAAAATTATTATATTTTTAATAATTTTATCAAAATTATTATTTAAAATTTATATTTACTATATATTATTAATTTTTATTTAATACTTATAATTTTTTTAACATGCACATTATTACGTCAAGGATAATTATTGATGCCGACAAAACTAGATGTGTGGAGATGATTCACTTTGCATGCACATTTCGAACACACACGTGTAAATCGTATGGAGCAGTAAATTAGATTTGCAATATCGATGGCAACAAGCCGTTATCTTTCAATTAATAATTCAGTGGATCACGATTTTTGGACTTTTATGTTAATTATGGTACCTTTTTTTTTTTTTTTGGTTTTGTGTATGTTTTTGGGGGGTGGGGGGGTTAACATTTAATTTCAGGTATCTTATTTGGTTTTCTAGTGGGCAGACAAACAAACAAACCAAAAAAAAAAAATTGCAACCCATTCCTTTTTCGAAATGGATAATTTTTGGTATTTGAGTAGTCTAAATATTACACTCATATAAGCTTAAACCCATATGGAAAAAAAGGCCAACTCTTTATTCTATTTTGTTGGGGTTTTAAATTGGAAGACAAAAGAGAAAATCATAATTATGACTCCGTTACCATAAACTCAAGTGTAGAGGAGGCTTAATGAATTAACTAGTTATCTCCTCGGATGTAAACGTAATAAAAGTCTACTATAAATTTATCCTAAATTTCCAGTTATTCTTTTTAAAATCTATTTTGTAATTCCTCTTAGAAATGTCGAAAAGGAAAATATAGATCTTGTTAAGGCGAGGAGAGCTCGCTACACTAAATCAAGAAACAGAAGCTATTGAACCGTGGGAACACTCGAGAAATAATAATTCATCATATCATGCGATCCGCACAGAGTATTTGAAATCATCAGACACTGACTTGACTTCCACAGAAAAAAAAATAAAAAAATAAAAAACAAAATTTTGAAATTCTTAGATACTGACAAAAAGTAGCAAACACCCGAAAATAAAATGATTGTAGCAATAATAACATTTTTCCGCCCTAATTTCTTATATTTCTCAACTCCTGGAACAGAATTTGTTTGCCGTATCAAATAGGTCCCTCAACGACCAACATGAAAATACTGTAAATGGAAATTATATTTGTTGAGGCACTGAAGAAAATATACCAAACATCAAAATTTTACTATAATTAATTAAGTAAATATTTGTGTATTTTTTAAAATAAAATTTGAATATTTATTTTTAAAATCTTTTTGTAATGAGTAGCAGCCGCCACCACTTATTCCTTAATAGTTTGTAACTTTTACTATTAAATCATAGCATGATTATTGTAGAATAAATTCCATAAGCAATCACCTAATCGTTTATAAAGCAAAGAAGTTTGCCAAGTCAAACGGAATCAATTGACGCGTAATAAATAAATTTGTAAGATAAAATAAATTCTCCTCAACATATTTAATTATCCTCGTCGTATTTAATTAGTCTTAGATATAAAATGTACAACGCTTTAACATTAATTATAGATTGCACCACACATTACATTTCCTTAAGTCTGATGTGTAAAACAAAACACGTGATCGTATCTACATAAGTCATAAAATGAATAGAACTCACTATTAAAAATAATTAAACAA
The DNA here is from genome assembly GCA_029633175.1 of Citrus glauca. Classification (NCBI taxonomy): domain Eukaryota; kingdom Viridiplantae; phylum Streptophyta; class Magnoliopsida; order Sapindales; family Rutaceae; genus Citrus; species Citrus glauca. The sequence continues at coordinate 2,303,210 of JAQOOD010000009.1, forward strand.
AAAAGACAAGATTAGTTTTATCAGATGAAGTAAAAAAAGTATTGAAAGCAATTCAGAAAGTGAATTAAGTCTAAAAGAATTTATTGTGTAGTTTTAATAACCAAGATTTATACAAAAACAGTACCCAAATTTTGATGTTTAAACAATTCTTAAAAAAAAAAACTTACAAAAGGGCTCCAGCTAAAAAATTATAAAAGAACAGCTTAGAAAACTGAGCAAGAAGGAAATCTAAGAAGGAGAAGAGGGCGTGTTAATTGGTTGGTTACTTGGCTTTGCTTTGGTTTCTATTTGGTATTAACAAAAACAAGGTATTATATTTTGAGAAAACACAAAAATTAAGGACACAGATGTTATTATCCCTAATCAGAAAAATAGAAAAGATAAAGGACTGTGTTATCTTCAATTCAAACAACCACATGCCCCACCAACTCTTAGAAATCCGTTAAACCAGAAACACGTAAGACAAATCACACACTCTCTCTTCAAAGCTTCCTTCCTTCACTTGCTCACCGTTAGAAAGTCCATCGTATTTCTGACGACGCCGTTTCCGGTAGAGCAGCAAAGCAAAAAGCCTTTTTTTTTTTTTTTTAGTTTGATGCAAGCAGAGGAAGAGATACATGATAAACGGAAAAACAACAACCGGACACGAAAACGATGCCGTATGTAGAAGAAGAGAAAGCAAATGAAACCCCTATCCCAGTCAGAAACCCAAGCCCTAACCTGTCATCGAAGAAGAACAGAGCGCCGAGCTGGTCGGACATTTGGCCCTTGAAACGTGTAGTCTTCACTATGCAGCTTCCGGAGTCACTGCCCGACGGCGACAAAACCCTAATCTCGAATTTCTCACGAATCGACCGTACCCTTTTACTGTCCGACGATATTCTCCTCAGAATCCTCTCGAAACTCCCCGTTTCGCAGCGGAACGCTAACTCGTTGGTCTGTAAACGCTGGCTGAATCTTCAGGGTCGGCTTGTGCGGTCACTCAGAGTGCTCGATTGGGAGTTTCTTGAATCCGGTAGGTTGATTTCGAGATTCCCGAATTTGTCCAATGTTGATTTGGTTGTTGGGTGTTTTGTGAGACGGATGGGTGCGGGTGTTTTTTTGAGTCATAGATTGGTGTCCCTGCATATTGATTCTTGTTTTTCGAGGTTTTGTGACGATGAGGGTATGTTGTTGCCTGTTGAAATTATTGATAGAGGGCTAAAGGCGCTTGCTTGTGGGTGCCCGAATTTGCGGAGGCTTGTGGTGATTGGTGCTAGTGAGTTCGGTTTGTTGAGTGTGGCCGAAGAGTGCTTGACTTTGCAGGAGTTGGAGTTGCATAAGTGTGGTGATAATGTGTTGCGAGGGATTGCTGCATGTGAGAATTTGCAAATCTTGAAACTGGTTGGAAATGTGGAAGGGTTTTACAATTCCACGGTTTCGGATATTGGGTTGACGATTTTGGCTCAAGGGTGTAAGAGATTGGTTAAGCTTGAGCTTAGCGGTTGTGAGGGTAGCTTCGATGGGATTAAAGCGATTGGGCAGTGTTGTCAAATGCTCGAGGAATTGACCTTTTCTGATCATAGGATGGATGATGGGTGGTTGGCTGCGCTTTCGTACTGTGAGAATTTGAAGACTTTGAGATTTGTGTCCTGTAAGCAGATTGATCCAAGTCCGGGCCCGGATGAGTATTTGGGCTCTTGTCTGGCTCTTGAACGGTTGCACTTGCAGAAGTGTCAGTTGAGAGATAAGAAAGGTGTGAGAGCGTTGTTCAAGGTATGTGAAGCTGTGAGGGAGCTTGTTTTTCAGGATTGTTGGGGACTGGATGATGATATTTTCAGATTTGCAAATGTTTTCAGGTTCTCTCTTATTTCCACCGTCTTTGTTGCTGCTGTTGTCTATATTTCCAAATTTAGGTCTGTTCACCCTGACATTTTTCCAAGTGCTTATAATTCTAAGAACCACGAGAAAATGATGTGCTTACTGTAGGTTTGATGTTATCACTAAAACAATCACGTGCTGTACCTTTTTCAAAATGAAATAGTTGTGAATTTGCATAATGTGTGGGCACACACTCACAAATGTACAGATATAAGCTGGAAAAGAGATCTATAGTGGAACTGATGAGCTGTATAATTGATTTCAGTAATTATAGGATTGTATACGGGCATATTTATACTACAATGTTGCAAATAAACCATGTAATTATGGTTGATCTGCTATTTTACTCGGGGGGGGGGGAGTGGTGGGTTCAACAAGTTTATGTTGAAATTTATTTCGAATGTTTAATTACAATAGAGAAAGCTACTTTAGTAGCCAGTTGACTGGCACCAACTGACTTGTACAATAGAAAACAATCATTCAAAAAAATTATTTGATTGGAAATTTGTTGGTGTTACTTTGTCCACAGGAGGGTAAAGTTTCTATCCTTAGAAGGTTGCTCACTTGTAACAACAGAAGGCCTGGAATCCGTGATTCTTTCCTGGACAGAGCTTCAAAGTCTAAGAGTAGTATCTTGTAAGAACATCAAGGACGGTGAAGTCTCTCCTGCACTTTCAACACTGTTCTCTGTCCTTAAAGAGCTGAAATGGAGACCGGACACCAAATCTCTTCTTGTGTCAAGTCTTGCGGGGACTGGCATGGGGAAGAGAGGTGGTAAATTTTTCAAGAAGATGTGAGGCCTGAATTAGTCTCTTAACAAGATTTGATTTTGCACGTTTTTCTCTCATGACCAGTTGACAACAATCCCGGCCACTGTCCTAATGGTCTTTCTGTGCGGAATTCTCTTCATCAAATATAATCTGATTCCTTGTCCATTTTTAGCCAGTTAACTTGTATGTTGACAAAGGCAGATTGTTGTTTAATCTCATCCTTTCTGGTATGAGTGTGGATACCAGCGGAGAGATGAAAGAGTATGATAAATTTGCGGATCTCCTTTCTTGATGCAAATTAGGCCGAAGACGCCTTTGCTCATTTCAATATCAAGTGCAAACATCCGAGAAGATGTTTCAGTCTTAGAACATAATTTTAATGATTATATGTATTTGCTAGTTCATTTCCAGATTGTAACTAGAACTTGGCAATAGATTAGGGTCATTATCTGACTGCTTAAATGTAATTGTAGTTCATATAGTTAGTAATGTATTTATTTATCGTTCTCCTTTTCTCCAATGTAGCAATAAAACAATCCTCTCTCCTACACATTTTTCAGCTTTTGTTTTGTTCTCCGTATTGCTGGGTGAATTAGTATACTTTGAAATTTGCTGTTCCAGAGTGCTTCTAGCACGGATGTAACTCTGTAGTCTGTAGTAGAGAGCGATCCGCACATAACGAAGAGCGTAATGAATGTTAGCATAGTTGAAACCCTGACTCAATGGCCCTATAATACTCCTGTAATATTATATTCATATCATAAAGAGTTTAAGGTAATGAGGTGGTCCAAGATGGATATTATACGATAATTATTTTTGTAGTGTTGTATCAATAAAAAAAAAGTTATCATAATTTTTAGGGAAATTTTTAAACTACTCTCAAATAAATTGTCATTTTGCACTGCATCTCCAATAAATTTGATTTGTTGCACCGCGTCTTTAATTACGTTATTTTCTCAATTAAGTTTAACAATGGAGGGTTAAAATTAGAAGTTTATCCCTTAAATTAATTTTAATGGGAATTCTCTTTATTTCAATTAAAATAAAAATCTTTAAAAAATTAATAGTAGTGATAATGTACATGTAACAAGAAATTTTTTTATTACAATTAAAATAAAATCTTAAAAAAAGAAAAAATAATAGTGGTGACAAATGTACATATAACAAGAATTTTTTTATTGTAATTGAAATAAAAATTTTAAAAAAATTAAAGGAAAAATAATAGTGGTGAAAAATGTACATGTAATAAGAAAAATTTTTTATTGCAATTGAAAAAAAACCTTAAAAAATTAAATGAGCTAAAATTTTTGTTTTTTTTCATATAGAGGGGCATTGTTGTCATCCAATCAAAAGTTAGACGGAGCCGTTAGAAATAACTAAAAAATTAAAGAAATTGGAGGCGCGGTGCAACATCAATTTTTTTGGGTGCGCGGTGTAAAATATCAATTTATTTAGGGGTATGTTAAAAATTTTTCTAATTTTTATTGTCATCTCTACTGTATCTTACATATAACCTGAGATGTTATATATAAGATATCATTGTAGAAATACTTTAACCTAAAACATTGAACATTAAATATGAAGTATCAATCTCAAACAAAAAAGCCAAAAGAAAAAAAAAAGTAGATACTTGGGATATTTAGAACATGAAAAAAAAAGAGAGTCAAAGTTGTAACCTATGGCATTAATATGAAATATGACAATATAGAACTCAATACTGCATATAACTTAAGGTATGCAATGAAGGATACGAAACATGTGTACACTATAGCATGAAATATAAAGGTTAATCAGGAAACTGTAAATGTTAATTATGAAACATGAAACAGCCGCATGAAATGAGGGAAAAAAACATAAAATCAAGGTTATTTACTATTTATCAATGGGCGTTTAGTCTAGTGGAAGAACTATTGCATTTATAATAATGACTGTAAGAATTCGAATCTCCATAAAAGTATTTATGAGACTTATTTACAATCCTTCTTCAATTATCAAATAATTAAGTGGAGCTAATTTATTTCTCATGAAATGTAAGTGGAGTAGGTGGCTCTCGAATATTTGAGAGAGTTTAAAGAATTTAAGTATTGTTTCAAAGAAATATATGACATGGAGAAGGATCTAATTGTAGAATTGTTTGTATTAATTATAATAGCTATTAAAAAGTTACTATTTTTAAAAATAATATAAATCATAAATTATTTAATTTTAAATCAAAATACAAATGAAATTGAGCAAACGCCCAGGACAAATCGAAAAGAGAACCTGGTAATTAAAACACTCAAATCCGAGAAGCAGCTGTGACATGGAGAAAGAGAAAACGAAGAAGAACACAGAAGAAGTGGAAGAAGCAGCTGATTTGATCCCTAATAGGAAGAGTAACGGCAACAGCAGCAAGGGCAGCAACAGCGGCAGTGGCGGTGAAGACTCCGAAGATAAAAGCAGCATCTTCTCTTTATCGCACATCAAGTTAAATTGCCGCAACACCGTCTCTAAATACGACTTTGTTAAGGTTTCAATTTCCGTTTTTCATTTTTCAAATTTCATTTTTTTAACTAATTACACGAATATTATATCGTATGATCAATCGTGATTGATTACTTTTTACAGGTGAAGGTGTGGCTTGGTGATAATGCTGATCACTACTATGTCTTCTCCAGGTTCTTGCTCAGCAGAATGTTGACCGTTACTAAGGTCTGTACTTCAATTATTTCAACTGTTTATTATTTTAAAAAATAATTATAGATTATGAATTGATTGAAAGATTGGATAGCTGAAATTTGCAAGTGTTGGGGTGAGTTTGGAAGTATTTTATGAGAATTCCATATGCTTGACAGTTTCTTTTAAAAGTATTTGACAGTATACTAGTTTGTGTTTTTCAACCAATCATGAAATGCTTTTGATGGTATTAAAAGCACTAGCACTCTCAACCAAAAAAACAGGGTTTGTTTGCTTTATTGCCGGATGATAAATTGTGGCATGATGTGATAATTGATTGTTGATTTCGTTATTTCGTTCTACTTTATGTTTGTTGTTTAAATTTTAAGTTTTGGTATAAATGACTTCTTTAAAGAGGCAATTCCATTTTTGTTTTGTCTTTTAAAGATGATCTTCGTTGATTTCAGATCCCAAATCATGTGGCTATCAAAATTGCTCTTGAACTCAAGAAGCTACTTGTAGACAACAGCCTTCTAGATGTGTATGCCATCCTTCCCTAATCGCTCTCTTTATTATAAAGAGGAAAGAAAAAGGAAAGATTTTTCTTGAATTCTTTTTACAGTTCTTGGCAAACATCAGAGCCCTATTCATTTTGCAGATCGCAATCTGATTTGGAAGCTAATCTTTTTAAGGTATGTCCTAAATATGGGTTACATATTGTTGACTCCCACAGCCATTGCCTCTAATAGGTTATGCGTGTCACTTATTGCATATGTGGAATTGTGGTAGAATAATTGTTATTTTTTAATAGGTTATGTTTGATAATCATTTATTTGATGATCGCTAATGTATTGGATCTATCTAAAAGACCAACTCAAATCATCTATGTTTGATAAAAATAATTTGACCAAACTTAACTGGGGATTAGATTCTCAAATAATTCAATATTTGATTCCAAACATGCACTACTTACAAAATTATGTCCTGTGACACTATTAAATTTATATAAAACCTTCTCATAGGACTCTATGTACAGCTTATGGAGCGAAGGGGCTATGGAGAAGAATATATAAGTCGTTACAGGATGATGACCAGGTCAGTGCAATTTCAATCATAGTAATTCTTATATTTTCTGGATTAATGGCTGATGCCTTTCCCTTTGAATTTATTGGACAATAATCTTGTTCATTTTAGGGCTTGTTTGGGATTGTTTTTGAAAGACTTAAAAGCGATTTTGAAAAGCTAAAAGTTAATGTTGGTGTTTGTTAATTTTTTTTTAGAATCACTTATGGTAAAATCACCCTATCCTACAACAGAATATGAAAAGTAGGAAAAGAGTAGGTTTTCAAAGTCTGATTTTAAGAATCAATTTTATACTTAATATAATTCCATATATATCCTCATATATAATGTAAAAATCCAAAATTATCCTTATTCAATTAGAAAATAAAATCATTAAATTTAAAGAGATTATTATTATTACCTATTATATTGAGATAGCAAAAAACTAAACTAAAATAAAATAAAAATATTTTATTTGTGTGTGTGTATACACTTATAATTGTGTAAATAAATTTTATTTAACATCATATCCCTTTCAGTCATTTGTTTAATAATAAGATTTACGAAACATATTTGATTGTAAAGCTCATATAACTTTTAGAAACAAATTATACCAAATGGTTAATTGATTTTCTCCACAACTGATTATTTAAAAACTATAGCATTACCAAACTAGCTCTTAGACTTTCTTGTTGTGCTTGGTGTGTTGATTATCCTCTTGAAACATTCATATTTTTTAATTGTTTTCAATATGTTGTATACTTGTGCATTCATGTTGTTAAGCTGACTTGTTAGGATCTATTGGATTGTTAGACATGGATTTTATGAAATCACCAATTGTTTCGTTGACTTTTTTATGTATAAATAGAGGTGACTATTTTGAACTCATCAATAGGAAAGAAAAAAACACACATGCTTGTAGATCTGCCTTTTATGGAAGGCTATTTTTATATGACTTCAAGTTAGACTACTAGCGAATATGTTGTATACAATTTCTACCAATAAAACATGCGATAGTATTTTGCAATCCATAGAAAATTAAAGTGGGCTTGTCACATAATTAAATAAAAGCAATTAAGTGTTAGAGATTGGAAGATTCTTCATTCAAATAACATTATTTTGCTTGTTGCTTTATTTAGATTTCACCATCAAAGAGTGCCATTAGTAATTCTTGTTTGTGGAACGGCCTGCGTTGGAAAGTCAACTATAGCCACCCAACTTGCACAGAGGCTAAATTTGCCTAATGTCTTACAGGTTTATTCTTATTTATCTCAACCCCTATGTACACTAACAGTTTTTGAGATGTGTAGTATTGCCTCTGACATGTTTCTTCGCGTTGCAGACAGATATGGTGTACGAATTGCTGCGGACATCAACAGAGTATGTCACGAGCTTAGTTGTGTTCCTCCTATGTCATGTTTTGCATTCTTTATTTCCACTATTATGATGAAAGTTGTTATAAAGGAAAACTCTTGGCTTAATGGAGGAAGATTTGGCCAACATAGAAAGTTGTTTCTGGCTACAGTTTATTGCTTAGCTGTTATGTGGTAAATGGTAAAAAAAAATACCTGGTTAAAAACATGCCCTTGCTTCAAGAAATAGTCTGTTTAGGCTTGAAATGTAATCTTTTGTTGGTCATCTCTTTTTTATGAGAACTCTGCATATTTCGTAATTTAAACCTAGTTGTGCGCATTTAATCTGCAGCCTGTGCAAAATCTCCCTTATTATTCATCAAAGTTTTGGACAGAATTTTGCTAATTGTTATAGCTGGATCATTTATGGGCCACATTGGATTGCTAATTTGCTTATAATGCCTGCTTTAGTGCACCGTTATCATCTTCTCCTGTTTGGGCGCGGAACTTTAGCTCCTCTGAAGAGCTAGTGACCGAATTTGTTAGAGAGTGCAGAATTGTTCGTAAAGGTAATATCTCATCTTAGGAAGATGATTTTCCTGAATTACCATTTGGGAAGTAGGATAGTTGTAACCATTTTTGGAGGATGTGATGAATTTCCTCTCTCTTCTTTGTAGCAATCATTCTGAATGTGTATATTCATAGGTTTGGCTGGTGATTTGAAGAAAGCAATGAAAGACGGAAAGCCAATCATAATTGAGGTATGGTGAAAATTAGTGGATTAGCCTCATGATGGCGTCATCCTCTTATTTATTTCATTTACTCGGTGCTGCTGGACCCTTTTTATCTTGAAAAGTCATCGATAATGGTTTTTTTATGGTTGCCTTTATACATATGCAATTAAAATGTCTTTTTCAGCACAATTGTATACTATGAAATGATTTATTTTCTTTGTTAAGATATTTATTGAAATTGTAATTTGCAATTTAATAATTTTCATACATGATCTGACGTTTTGGGAAATATAAAGCATGGAATTAATGTATTTGTAGCACTCTTCATAATTGGGTAAAAAGGGCAAAATCTAAGTCTGCATAATGAATTCACGAACAAACAATGATTTATGTGACTGCTTTTATCTAATACTTAAAAGAGCTCTTGAGAGATTGTATATTAAAAGAGCTCTTGAGAGATTGTATATGCAATAAATCGTGTAATTGTTTCTTATCAAAGACTTGCTTCTGTTTATTCTTGGTCCAATCAAAGAAGAAATACTTATCCTTTTCTGAATTGTTGAAGAATTGTTTTATTCAGAGGTGAAATTGTTTTGTGGCATGATTCAGTTCAGTCCTGCTGATCTGCTTTGTTCTTAATGCATTCTCATACATGGTAAATTATTTTCGTCTCATGATTGTAGGACTAAATTATATACTTGTGTAGGTGTATTAGAAGTAAAGCATCAAATCTTGCTATGACAAACTAATTGTTCCTTTGCAACACTTAAAAACTCTTTGGCTTGATCTTCAGTTTATATGTTGTTTTGTTTTTTGCTCTTGGCTTATTCATATGAAGTAAGCATTAGAATATAACATCACGTGTGCCTTAACATGTTGCATTTTAATGTCTTCTGTTATATATATATATGTGTGTGTGATATTGGCAGGGAATACATTTGGACCCCAGCATTTATCTAATGGATGATGACAGTAAAGCACCAGCTACCACAACAGAAAAGACAAACTCTGAATCTGTGCCATCCGATGATAATCCTGTGACACAAATGGAAAGTAACTCTGCAAGTGTTTGTGTAAGTGATCGGGAAAATGGCAACAACAGCCTGGAGCAGCCTAGCACAGGAGGAAAGATATCTAGTGAACAGGTCAATAAAATTGCCGATTCTCTTGAATCTATTGCCCTTGCAGGAACATCTTCTGAGAATAAAGGTTAACCATTGCTCGATAATTTGCAAAATATTTAATGTGTTCATGTATTCATCCATTTTACAGAATAACAAATACTGCTATTTAACATTTGCAGGTGAAACACCTAAAGATCCAGGGGTAGACAGAAATACTTCTGTTAAGAAAGAAAAATCTGGTCCTGATCCAATAATTATTCCTATTGTTCTGAAGATGGCTGATTTTGATCATAAGGTCTGGCCTAATTCTTTTGTTTTACAGGGTGGGGGTGTGTGTGTGTTTTTTTTTTTTTTTAAATTCTTACCCTCTCTGTTTTCTGGAACAAAGGGTTAATACTGTTGTTTGGGGCCCTTACCTACTATCTTAAGGTTTTAGGTGAAGTGGTAACTTAACTATGTGAGACCTTGGCCACTTTAAATTTTCCTTCAACAACTGTTAATCTGTACAAGAAAAAACGTGAACCACAACAATGTACCATTTCTGGTTATTATATATGACTGTTAAATCTCTTTCATATTCATTGATAAAAAAAAAATGATTAATGTCTTTAGTCATGACTATTAATCATGAAAAATTAGTTACTAAAATACAGGACACGACCCATATCAGAAGGAATAGGAAGATAAAGTGAACCACAAGCATGCACCGTTTCTGGTTATTATATATGACCATTTTAAATCTGTTTCATATTCATTGATAAATGATTTTTGGCTTTAGTCATGATTATTTCCTGTAATTGTGAGGTCATTAATCTAAGGGAGGTGCTGATGACGAATTACCGTATTAAATAGATATTCATCTAGATTTTAGTTGAAGCACCAATATCACTGTTGCTTACGACTATCCTCTCTAAAATCTCAGTTCTATGTTTCTTATGAAAGATGCATTTTTCAGTTTCTTGGTTCTTTTTTTGGTGAGGTGTAATTTCACATTAATGGAAATCTAAACTGGTTTAAGTATTTGATGTTCTATAAATTGCAATGGTTCTGTTGATTCATTGTGATTATCTATGTTTATAATATATTATGTCTCTAGTTGGCAGCTCATTAATTTTCTGGATGCTAATAAATAATTTTTCCATTGTATATGTATGTGGAAAGGAGCTAAACGATTATTAACTCCTCCAAAAGGAGGTAAAAGATGAGGAGATGGGAGGTGAAGAGTGCAAGTGTCATAATTTGTTCTTTTCTTTTTTCTTTTTGACAATATTAACAGTCTTTTTTTTTTCATTTCTCTGAAGTTGTAATTCTTTGTTTCTAGCTTTTCAGTTTGGTTGGATGTGCTAAATGCTTTGAAATTAATCTGTGAGTATGTCACGTGAATTATATTTATCCTGAATGAGTGTAATTAAGGTACTACTTCATGAATGATTTTGTAAAATAATATCAGTAAAGATGCTGGTGAACTCGTGCGGTTTCATTTGGAAGGATTTCCTACATCATTGCATGTAAGCTTTTTCAGTATAAGAATTTTTTAAAAATATTTTGTTGTCATTGCAGGCATTACTAGAGGAATGGATCTTGACTCATACATTTGGTGATAAATGTTTGGTCCAGGTAAAACTATTTACTAATTCTTTTATTTTTACATATGAATGTTCATTCTTTCTGACTACTACTCTTATTTTCAGTGGTTGACGTGGGGTTGCAAAAGAAGAACATAATTTGAGAAGTGATTATTTAAGAAACATGTTTTTATAGGCAGTGAGACAAAAAGAATATCAACTCTTAAAATGAGCATGTCAAGGGGGAATACTATATACAGTAATATGAATATGCATAAATGTGACTAGTTGATTATTGTAAAAATTGCGCTTATTAATTCTGGAATTATGTATTCTTAGGAAGTTTGAATTCTTGTAGGTTTTTGCATTATTCATCATAAATATGGGTACGCTTAGCTGCATTAGGTGCTTATAAGAAAGTGAATCCCAGAAAGTGGTCTGCAAAAAAATAAATAAAATAAAAGATTAGGCTCTTGTGATTGGACATTTGCAGCGGAGTGTAAAAATATTAGTCATTCCATGTTTCTCAGAAGTTTAAACAAATAGTAGAATATTATCTCTAGCAAACAATTAGTTGCTTTACCATTGTTGAAAAAGCTTTTCCTTCTGTTTTCCCTGTAAAAAAAAAAAAAAGGCTGTTATCTAAGAAGCTGGGTTTAGTTTTGTTTGGGTAACATGGTACCCTCAGCGTCAAATGATGAATGTTTTTGTCTGGTTCTTTTTCCTTCCCTTGGTTATTTCTTGTTATTTTACTTCCCTTCCAGTAGTCAATGAATGATTTTCTTGGTGTCTTTTACTTCCTTTTGGTATTTGTGTCTTTCGTATTTGTTTAATTAGCTAACTACTCAAGTGATTGTTTATGTTTACCAAGTCCTTAGACAAGATATAACTTTGTTCTTATATCCTCTGCAGAATAAGGATGAGCTAGTGAGCAAGTTGAAAACTATTCAGAATTATCTCTGCTCTTTCAAGTCACAGGTATGCTTATACATGTGTCTAGCAGTTTCAGTCTGACATGTCCTGACTAATTGGATATGGCAATATAGCAAATATTGGGAGATTAAAGCCTTCGGCATTGTGTGAATCATGTATTGTCAAAGTGCTCTTTAGCGATTATTAAAATGGAAAGTATGCTGTGCCCAAGGCACTGTATTATTCATCAGTTCCTTAATGATATGCATTGCTGTAAGCTAACTGTTCAGTTAAAACTGAAGAGAGGCTAATTTTTGGCTACACTTCTATTTGATACCTTCTTGAAAGTTTTTTCATAGCTGTTTGCTTTGGATCCTCATGCATCAATCAAAGGACTGATTTATCTCATTATTAGTGTCAGGACATATCCAAGACCTGGACACTTTTCATTGATTAGTTGTATTTTATTGTACTACATTGTATAATTATTGCCAGTGCAAAGCTACCTTCCTAAATGTTTGTTGCCAGCATGGTTCTTCAAAAATTATTTTGTCACCATCCTTCTAATGTTTGTGCTTTCCTCAAATTCTTATTGATTTTTTTGCAACAGGGTGTGACAGTTGTCAATGTATCAGCAACAACGTTCCCACAAACCTTGGATTGGCTGCATGGATATCTTCTTCAGGTATACTTGTTTTATATTCAATGTCATGTAAAGGCTTTCCTGATTTTTACATTGTTTTGGATAATCCTCTCTTTGGCAATCGTTTTTCTCTATGCAGTGTATAGAAAAAGGTATTTCTTCGGTGTCCAATACAAATGATAAGAAGCCGGCAGAAAATTAACCTACATATAGATGTTGGCTTGAGCAATGACAGGTATGAAGCCAACTGCCAGTAACCTTGAGTTTTGTACTGAAAGAGCAATGACATGGGTAAAACAGCGGAATTTCGATGTCACAAAGCAAAATGGGAAACAAGTTCTTGAAAGAGCTTGTTGGAGGCTCTTGTATCATGTAAATATGTATTCTATCAATGGAGAACTTTTTGTCTCCAGAAGAATTGATTCTTCCCAGCTTCCATTCCACCCTACCCGGTTGATGGGTCAAATTATGGATTTTGGACAGAAGATGACTGCTTGACCTCTGAAACTGAGTCAATTAATCTCTCTCTTCGTGTTTTTATCTCCCTGGGTATACACTGCTATGAACAGATAAAGAGATCTTGTGTTACTATGCTGTTAGTATGAATGATGAAATGAACATGTACGCTTAATGCATCCTTCTGGTTTACTTTAGAGGTATAAAAACATTATTCTTCTTAATACATGTACGCTTAATGCATTCTTCTGGTTTACTTTTAGAGGTATAAAAACATTACTCTTCTTAATGATAATTGCACTGAAAGCAACCCATTATTATTCTGGTACAATGGTTGCGTTGAATTCTCTTCTTACTAAGAACGATAAGTGGTTATTGTCAAGGAAAAATTGAGCAATAGTTTTTCAGAAATGGGGTATTAATAGGCAATGTGTGTGGGGACAAATATCTTAACTCTAGTGCAAATTTGTGAATGAAAACAAAAGCAAATTACTTAACATAACGCATCAATTTACACATTTATATTCAAGTAATGCATGCCATGCTAGGCTCCAAGGCTGGCTATTTTCAACATGCTTACATGCAAAAACAAAAGGAAGAGCTAAAAGGGTACACAGTGGAGCTAATTTTTATCTTTTTCTGCAAGTACATGGGCCTTTTCTTAGGTCTACTAATTAGATTTCATTGTCCCATAGATCTCCAAGTGTCCTGTATGGGCTTGTTGTTTCATTAACCAGATACTCTCCTCTCATAATCTTCCTCTCTTCCAAGTAGTCAATTTGAAGCAAATCCTCATCATCAAGTTTTATATTGAAGGATGCCATGTTCTCCCTCATCCTTTCTTCATTGAAGCTCTTCACAATCACACTTGCTCCCTTTGTTAATCCCCATTTTAGAGCAACCTTCACAAGATACAATTATAATGTTTTAATTAGACTACGTTATTAATTACTCACAAACAATATGAGAGAAAAATATATAATTATTAAAGAATAACGTGACGTGGATCACTGATATTAATTAGTGATTTACCTGAGCTGGAGTTGCCTTGTGTTTGAGAGCAATGGATTTGATGACTGGGCTCTCAACCACTGCCGTTGATCCCCATGAATTTCCGGGCCCACCAAGCGGTGAATAAGCGCTGACGTGGATTTTGTTATCGGCACATATCTCCCGAAGCTTGCTTTGCCTCCACATCGGATGCATTTCCACCTGTTTTTAATTCATATTCATGATTTAATTATAATCAAACGCCCAAAAAAAAAAAAACAAAAGGCAATCCCAACATATGCCATTGACATTTTACAATCCGAGAAAAATTAAGAATTAATTATTCGTAGAATATACTTTTGATCTTGATAAAAAAAAAATTTCGTTTCGTCGCTGAATTAGACTTCATTGTTGTACAACAGAAACCAATTTTGGATAAATTCAAAGAATGATAATATAGAAATGGTGGTGATATATTATTTTATTGTACTATAAAAATCAATCAAGAGGCTTGATAGGGGACTTTCAAATTTCAATGTATATGTTACACATTTCAGTCGGCATTTTAATTAGATAATATTGTATTTCTAACGACAACATTATTATTATATATATAGATATAGAGTATAGAGTCAACTATTTTGACTTTAAAAGTTATTAAACATGAGGCACAGGTAAGGGTTAGATCAAACTGATGTGCAATTGTTTAATTTCCTTGCGCATGCACGAATATGACTTCTTCAAACAATTTGTTATTCTTTCTTTCTTTCTTTCTTTAAATTTAAATTATTCTGTGATATTATTATTTGTTTTATAATTATAATTGGGATACAAATATGACATAGAGCTAGGAACCTACTACATTGCATATTTGATAAACATTTTTCAGATTTCAATAATTGCAAACCTTTTGATCCTGATATATGTGAAGAAATAAATTTTCTTCATCGATTTTTGCCCCCCTTTTTTTTAATTTTCTTTTCTTCATTTCCCAATTCAACACAGTGTCCACATTATCTTACGCACGTGGTGGCCACAAACTGCAAATGAATGCACATATTGTTACCATACCTGATTGATGGCTGGAGGCACAGATGCGAAATCCAACAGCCGTTGGATCTTCGTGCTTGAGAAGTTGCTCACACCAATGCCTCTGCACAAGCCCATATCTAGGCATTTCTCCATGCCTGCCCACATGGCCTCAAACTCAAGCTGTTGCTCAAAATCTTCTTCTTTTGGCACGGGATAACACGTCCATGGCTTCAGTCTCACTGGCCAATGCACCAAATACATGTCCACATATTCCATGCCCAAATTCCTGCAACACGACATTGATTCCATACAAAAATGTATAAATAATAAGAAACAAACGCACGCAACAAAAAAATCTTTATCCATGCATGCTTCTTTTGTCATTTCCAAGACATAATTATCATGGTTTTCAAGGCATTTTAAATTTGTTTTCATCAGGTTTTTGTTTCTTAAAAGGCAGTGATGGCAGAAAAAGGCTAAACCCGCATGCAGATTTGTCCTTGAAAGTAACGATTTGAGACATTAAAGAAGCTTTGAGCTTATCTTCATTAGGAGAAAAGAACAGAACTATGATAATTTATTTTGATATTGCTTACTTGAGGGTTTGGTTGAGGGCTGAAACAGGATCATCATGATCGCTTCCCCACAGTTTAGACGTGACAAAAACATCCTCTCTCTTCACAGTTCCTTCAAGTATTGATTCTGTTAACGCATTCCCAAGAGCTGGCTCCGAACCATATATTTTTGCCGTGTCAAAATGCCTATAACCCATCTGCATTGAAAAAAAAAATCCAACACTTACATCAAAATCTAGTTTTGACTTGTGAATGCACTGCTTCCATGGTTCAGAAAGGTAAAATAAAACACCCCCAAGAAAGAAACCAAACACAAATGAAGTATCTGTAAAAGGGTATTGCATGAATTGGATTGAATATCAAGAGGAAGAAGGAGAAAGGACAATAATTAAGGAGTTTACAGAAATTAATCTACCTTGAGAGCCTTATGAACTGCAAGTTGAGTTGTTTCCCTATGATTATCGAAAGAGTAAGTGCCCAGTCCAAGAACTGGTATGGTGATGCCACAATTTAAACGAACTTGATCACTCCTCATTTCTGCTGATGATTAAATTGTCTCTCTTTATTAGCTTCTCTATGAGTGTGTTTGATGCTTCTGCTAGCTCTAGTGCTATACAAATTAATTTTGGCTCTCTAGACCCGCGTATTTATAGGCTTAAGAACACTAAAGTCAACATTATTTTAATTATTTTGTTGGGACACATCATCGCTAGCGACATTAATATATGTTAAACTGTAGAATACAGCAGTAGTGTTGGGAGTTGAATGAGCGTGATGTGGGGGTGTTAAATTATTGAGGTATATACATGTACATGTCAAAGCAATGGGATCTTCCATGTCTCTTGGGATTTCATGAGATGGCCCAATCCATCCTCTAAAGGCAGTATCTTATTATCTCATAATTATCAGCATCATCATCATCATTCTTAGAAAAACAAAGGGGTTCAATCATCTGAATCATTGTTGTTTTATAGAAAAAAATCAAAGACCAAAAGCTTTAAAAATGAATCACTTACGTCTTCCTTAATACAAGGATTGAAGTGATAAAAATCCAGAAAATAAATGTTAGCTAACAAGGTCCTTTTTTTTAGACTAAAATTTTAGATAACCGATTTTAGATTTTAATTTAAATTAAAAATTCTTTAAAAGTTTGAAATTCATATATAAACTTCTTTATCAAAAATTTTATAGGGGTTGTTAAAAATGTTGTATAATTCGTCCAAACTTTTTTTTTCTTTTTTTAGTATTAGACATTTCATCTATCTCATCACATTCATTCACGAATGCAAATTTAATTTATTTTTTCATCAAGTTTAGTTTACAAAGATAAGGAAGATCGATCTCTAAACCCATTTACCAAAATATATAGATTTACTAATCAATATTTATTAATCTCTAAACGCCTTAAGATGTAATGAAAACAAAAAAAAAATGAAAGAGATTCATCCTTTAAATCGCATAGACACCAAATTTCTAGAAGTTTATTGCATCAAAAGTCAAACTAGTCGGTGCCGTTTCAAAGTAATTATTTCTTACAAATACTCAAGAGTCGCCAAATCCCTCTCCTCATGCAAAGGCCGGTTGAAGGATAGTATTTTTTAATGCATATAAAAATAACAAAATAAGGTGGTATTCGACATGCAATTGCTTTCAATGATTTTTTTTTTAATTCTCTTCAACGTATATTTTAAATACAAGTCCTATGTTGACCTATTTTGCAGCAATTTTTATTTGTCTCTCCTCGCCGTCTATTGGTTGACTTTCTTTTTGGTCTTAAATCTTGAAATGGGGAAACAGGAACCCGTCTGGTTGCACCTGATGACTTTTTCTTTTTATTTTTGTTACTCAGTGCTGATGCTAATCTTGATACTTGACAACTCATAGTTAGCAAGAAATTAAAGAAATACTGGACCTTGTAGCCCGATGGTAGAACTCACATTTCTGAACTTGCGTTCGATAGACATTTGGGTTGTACTGTAAATTTATTTATCTAATATCCTAACAAATATCATATTGTAACATAACTATGATCATAATAGTTTCAAAAAAAAAATTATTAATTTAGCGCGATTGCATTAGGTTGGCTTACCGTAATTACATCCTTGAGACCTCGATTGATCGTTGAAGTCAAAGCTTTGAATCCTCTCTTATGCATTTGTAATATTTAAAAAAATGATTATTACACAATTTTGTAAATGGATTTGAACCGAAAACGATTTATGCTAAAATTTTGGAATTTTCTTTTCTCCAAAAACCCTTCAATTTTATGAACTAGTACAAATGGTCAAAAAGGAAAGAGACAATCTCAGCCCTTAGATATACATGGATGCGAAAGATCACGCAAAATCTTTAGAACTGAATCCAATAAAGCACAGAATATACGCATTCCCAATGCTTAGCCCCAAGGAAACAAAGAGCTTCCTGGTAGCCTCCACTGAAATCACTTGTGATTATAGGACACAGATTTTGGGAAACAAATTGCCAGAAAACATGTCTTCTAAATTAGGGCACCGCCACAATCCAGTCATGTGAAATTCGGATTTTGCATGTTCCTATAATCTTTACCCATATCCACTTCCTTTATTTGTATGCAGGATTTTTCCATTTTTCCGTATAACCACCTGTGTACCATCCCTCTACTTAGGGAATCCTTTTAAAAGAATTTTAAAGTCAACTTGGTTTCTTTATTTTTTTTAAAAATTTTTTTTGGCTTTGTTTATTGGATTCTTAGGGCGAAAATGGGATCATCCGAGCATTGTTCTTTGTGCAAACAACTCATGCTTATTGTGTAATATGGTGTTTGTTATTGACTAAATATTAAGCATTGAATATTTGAATCTTGATTTTGGCGGTTGCATTGTTGGAAATTTACGTGGTCCCTTGGTGGTCCAAATCCAAACGCATCCCCTGCAATATGTGTTGAGTACTAAACTAAACTAGACGGAATCTGAGAGCGCCTGGAAGTTTTAGATTTTAGAGGTCGGTGAGATCAGAATAGGTCTTTGTATTTTTAAGTTGCAAGGCAAAATCACCGCCAATTTGCCTTATTTATTTGATTTTATTTGTAGAACTGGAGCATAAGTGAGCTGGGGACACACAGAGAGCCGAAGGGAAAAAGCAACTTCCCATTTTTGAGATTTGTTTGATACGGAATCTCACTTGAGAAAGTACAGATAATGATGCCACACGCATGGGCATGGCTAATGCTTTGATATAAATTGGTTTTCAAAAGAATCCGACAGCTTATGTAGATCAAGATTCAGAATACAATCAAGATATATTATAAGGATCGGATTTCTCTCCTAATCTCATCTTTTATCTAAATAAATATACTTATGTGATTGACACAAAAAGTTGTTTGTATGCCATCTTACACCCTTGCAAAAAGAATTTTCAGGGAACTTTGCGACCATAAAAATTGACAGCAAATAAACTCAATAAATTCCACTTCTTTTGCTACTACTTTTTACTGCCAATTTTTTTCCCGTAAATAATTTTTAATTTTTCTACCATTTTTTATTGCCAAAAATTCTCTAAAAAACAAATTAGTTTCAATTTTTTTATTATTATATAAATATATGATTCTTACTCAAATCAATTATATCTTAATATGAAATTACATAAAATAACGCAGCCATGAAGCAAATCATCAAAGATTAATCTGATCACTTCGTTAACATTGTCAAATCATAAATGGTAAAAGAAAGAAAAAAAATCATCAATCTAACATCTTAAATTTGAACCGTTCAAAATTTATCTTACAAAATCAAAATGTTTATCTAACAATCTTGAAATATATCAAAATCAACCTCACAACAAATTGTTTCCAAAATCTTCCAATGAGCAGTTTCCTACAAAATACCGAAAAAGATTGTCATTCAGTTCTAGTCGAACATAAACACAAAATACAATATTGACTCAATAATTATCAGATGGCCTAGAAAAATCATAAGTAAAACACAAGTAAAATTTAGCTATTAAAGTAAAACTTTTGTCAAACTCTAGAACAAATTCGACTACCACTCTCATGGATTGTTGATTAGTACCTGTTGAAGAAGTGAAATTTGCTTCCTCTAGAGGTGATTTTTGAAGACAGTAGCATCAGCTCTGTTGCCTAAACCTATGGTTTCCAAGAACAACCATATATAGATTTTTCTTTTTCCAATTTTGAGGTCTCATACCAAGAGAAATCAAAATCAGTACTCCAATCATCAAAATCAAATTGCTGTAGAGATTTCTTAAGTTAATCAGTGCACAAAATGCATCTTCTTTCATAAAATTCATATTATTTTGAAGAAATGAAGTAAGAAATGACAGAGAAAACACAAATGGAATAGCCTACCTTTCAGTGATGAACTACTGTTCTCATATGCTAACTTTGAATCAATGATACAAAGGTCTATGAGGATTCTGTTCCCAAATTCAACTTCTATGATTCTTTGCCCAACTTCATAATCACATTTTTGCTCCATTAGGTAAAAATTCTGCTTTCTTGAAAGGAGATAAAAGGCACAAGATTTAATCAATGAGAATAAAGCTTGTGCCCATGCCCTTGTTGAAGTAAAATTATACAAGAGCAAAAATCTGATAAATTAACGAGAAAGCACGAATGTTAGATTTGCACCTTCGAAAATCTGGGCCAGGCCCACTGTGGGCTTACGTTAGACTTGGATTTTTAATTATTTTTTTAATTTTTTTTAAATTATTGTAAACTTGAAATGATTTAAAAATAATTAATTTATTATAATCAACAATGCATTAAAGAAAATGAATATTTTAAAATAAAATAATAAATAAAGTAAATAAAAGTTTACAGATTCAATTTTTTAGTACTAAATTCTCTAATCAAACACTCTCTTAGATAATTAACATTTAAAAGAGAATTTAGTATTATAATTTAAAGTTTTTTTTATTCATTATTGATATATAAATTAGGAATTTAAGCTTCCTTTTTTATCTTTCCATTATTTTTCAAATTTCAATTTATTATTCTTATTTATAAATTTATTTTTTAAAAAATAGAGGGTTTGGACCTTTACCGAACTTTTTTTTCTAAACTCTTATCCAGGCCCTCATGTACGAACCCTGGGTCAAAGCGAGTGGCAATAAACTGAGCCAACCCGAGCATTTTTGCCTTCCCTATATGTTATAAATCTAAAACAAAGCAAAGTACCAAATTAAAAGCAGTAACAATACTTAATACTCACAAGTTGTATGATGGCTTGTAGCTTCCAACATACTTCTTGATGAGAATGCTGAGGAGGCTAGGAGAAGCACATCGACAAAGATCACCTGACGAACAAGTAAGCACTTCTTAAAAGCCATTATTTTATTTTTGTAATACAATTAAATAATGCAAGTCCTTGAAGAGACATTGCCTAGATATAGTCTCTAAACGTTGCCCATTGAGGTTGAAACTTTCTTACGTTCATAAAGTCTAAAGCTTGATTAATTCCCACAAGGTGACAAGTCATACTTTTGTTTTAAGACGGTGTTATCTTTGGTAATTAAAACGTGTGATTCAAGCATTTTGAATGTAGCATTAAACATTCAAGCGATGATATCAATCTGAATCACCAACATAAAATCATCACGTCATCATCATTTGGAATTTAGCCTTTTGAAAAATTAGAGCTCAAAATCCACTAGTGTTCATTTGAACGCAGAAGCAAGCATGAAAACAAAAAAGTCTTTAAGCAAAATATATAATAAAGTAGAATTTTAACGAACTCGATGGCCAGTTGAATGGTCAAATATATCTTCAAAACGCATATACCCGCAGCTAAGTTTAATTAATTTTCTTTTGTTTTCAGTTCCAAATCCACTACTAAAAGTTGCGCCAACTAGCCCCTAAAGAGGCATTTGATTCAACGATTAAAAACTCAGCAATAAACTTCTTGTTACGGTCATTTTGTATCATTAATTTCAATATGTTTGCAGTCACTCTTTTATAATTAATGACCTATTACTTGTTAATTTTATCCCACATACTACGAATTGGTTGACAGTAGTGGTAAAGTTACGAATTTGATACAGAAGGAGCTAAGGTCTACAACACCATAATTCAAAATTTTTTAAAAAAAAACTTAAATCAAAATCTAAGTTTCATCCAAATCTTTCATTCAAAATACGGTATTGCTTAAATTGAGGGATCTGAAACACGGTGATGAATGCTTTAACTAATGACAGAGAGATAATTAAAGAGAACAAAATTATCACTAATTTTAGTAATCTCTACATGCTTGGCGTCTTCCTGTTAAGCTTTGCAAGGCTCCTATTTATTGAGGGGGCACCATTCGCTGTCACCTTGGATCAAGATTAATACAGATGGGATTTTTCCGGGTGTTAGTGATATTCCTTAAAGGCCAATAAGTGGCTTGCTTTTTAGGGAATTATTGTGTTTGATTAGCATTTTGATATTTATAAAATGATAAAGTTATCAATATTCATAAATTATATTAATTAATATAGCACAAGAAGTAAAATAGTTAAGGAATACTTTCTCAAGTTTGTCGAGAATATAAAACGTGTATCCTTTATAATATAGTTCTAAAATAATTCCTAGTGGTGTATTCATGATTATGCGTCAAAAAGTTCCTATGACTACTAGTATGTATTATGACTCCTTTATGGTATGCGATACCAAAATACAGAGTGAGTTTCATATCATTGATATGAGATGCTAAGTCAAACACATAGGTACTTGTTGCAAGAACAAGTTTATTGAACTTGAGTAAATAACAAAATGCCATATGGTCTTAAGTGTTAATGACTTAATATACATTGTAATAAACACTATGCTTATTAATGGTCTTTAGATCTGAGGCATCACAGATGTTTTATGCATAGACATCTATGTTTCGTGAAAGCATAATGATTAATTCCTAATCAAGTAAGAAACTCAGAAGTAGCTGTCATGGTTGGTTGTGTGTGAAGATAAGGGTATGGCCAATATGGAACTCATTTTGTAATAAATAAAAAAGATGCCCCCGGTAAGCTAATATGGATCGGTATGAGAAATCATTGGCCAAGGCGAAACATATTCGAAGGAGTTTAAATTATATTTTTTATGCCAAGTTCATCTAGATTTATTTAGAGATAAAACATAGATGATTAACACAGTAAACCATAAATCATGTTTTTCTCTGGATATGGATGGTGAATCAACCAGGACATAGAGAAACAATAGAATAAGTTCTACAGATCCAACAATTCTTGTTTTTTGAATAGTTATAAAATACTACTAGAGCTTCTGCTATTCATTTCAATTTTACCGCACAAAAGTTGTGTTTTCCAAATCTTCATGGATAAATTTTGTCCTCACCGGGTCCTACGGCCTCTGCTGATCTTCATTGGAAAATTTTATTGGGGGTTTCGTGATGCCATTAGGAATTCTAGTCGGCCATTTTTCTGAGTTACTTGCTGAGATGATCGCTATTAAAGAAGCTCAGGTACGTGGCTGGTTCCATATTTGGATTGAAAGTGATTTTTATAATCACAAATTTTCATTTGAAGACTAATACTCTTCAACCTCCATGGTCTGTCCTTCATAGTCGGCATAATTAATTGTGTTGAGCTTACGTCTTCCATGTAAGTTTGTTTGTCTTAGGTAGTCAAAGAAGGAAATAAGGAGAAACAACTTTGAACTTAATAGGGGCTTTTAAGACAATTCAAATGATAAAAGTGCTATTTAGACGAATACAATTTCTTTTTAAACCAAGAAGGATACAACAAATTCCTAGGCCTCAAGTTTGGTTGACAGAAAGATAGCATAATGAGATATGCAAAATTTAGTGTTAACAACCTTACCTGACAACTAATATTGGGTTAAATATTAAAAAATTGGATAATATTAATTTTTGGATTAATTTTTTAACAGGAATTAGATCAACTTGACTGTAATATTTAGTACTAATTAAATTGATACATGGTGTGCTAGTAGGTTTTCAAAGATTGTATGTCTCTGGCCACATTATTGTGGAGAGGATTCTGATTTTCATTTATGTAATATATAAAAAAAATTGATATTTTTTTCTTTCTTTTCTTGGAGAATATATACAAAATTTAACTCAACTTTTATTTTAAAAATACAAACAGAATTATATATACAAAATGTAAACATGGACATTGCAACAACATATTGGAACACTCTACGGTAGAACACTAATGATGATTGTACGATTATAAAGATAAATATTAAATCTGCATTTACTATTAGGATATGATATTATGCTTAGCCATTAGTACTTTATGGTTGACCAACTCTATCACAATCACTGTCATATATATATATATATATATTATTGATAATGTGATTTTAAAAAAATTAATATTTTTGATTATGTTCATCACATATTAATATAATTTTAATAATAATAAATTACTATGTCAACCTATAATCCTATTTGTCTAATCCCATAGTCGTCAAGAATAAGCAATCTTAAGCCACTTTAACTCCCCAAAATTAGGATAGGGTATAATTTGTTTCAAATAGTCCAATATGATAAGAATCAAATAATATTGATGGAAATAAAACAATCAATCAAATGATTAATTGTTGCGATCTTAATTATTGATTAAAAAGGATTGTTTGTCAATTTTATTCCTAAATTATGTTAATTGTATCAAATAATTGTATAAATTCAACCTTTGTGCTCTTGAATGAATAAGAGTGAAATTTATATTTTCTTTATATTTCAAAAAAAAAAATATCCACCGTCAACCTTTTTTTTTAATTTTTTCAAAAATACACAATTATTTTTTTTTGCCGGATTCACCTAAAGTTACATTTTATTTCACTTTTCTACTTCTGTTTAAAATCTGTTAAGAAAATTAAAGAAAAATGACCATTTTACCCCCCAAAACGAAAATTACAATTTCACCTTAAAAATTACCAAAAATTACAATTTCACCTTAAATCTAATTATTTTCTCCATTGGTCAATAAAGAAATTAATTCCACAACCATCAAATACAAGGTTAGGGCCTTACCAAAAGCTTTAATCCAATCCTTGACCCTTAAGTTAATTTGAAAATTAAAAAGTATGTAACACTTAAAATTATTAAAATAGACAAACCAAGTAGTCACAATTGTACCTTAAGTGTATTTGTCATTATTTCATATTAATTTAGTCATTTTGTTGTATTTGAATTATTTATTTATTGTTAGTTTGGTTAATATGATAATCTTGTTAGATTGTTACATGTTGTATTGTTATTAAAACTAAATAAAAATAAATTATTAAATTCCTTACAAATAAATTCAACATTAAAATGAAACATGAAGTCAATGATAATACATCATTTTAATTAAACATTAAAAATAGGAGTCCCATAAAAAAATTAAAAAAAAGGTGAAAAAAATTATGGCACACGACCTGATAAGGGTTTGAATCCAGCTATCATTTCCCATAAAAAAATTAAATTCCTTACAAAAAAATTAAAAGGTGATAAGGCTGCCTAACCAACAACTTTGGGTCCGCCTAAGTTCATTTAACGTAACTTACAGATGACTCGTAAAATATTAATTAGCCTCATATACTCTATATTATTTATAATTTATTTATAAATATTATAAAATAAAAAATAAGAAATTAAATAAAATTTTACAATACAAAATATTTGATAATAATTATCAATAAATTATAAATAATATAAAGTATAGGAGGCTGAATGATATTTTGCGGGTCAGCCGACAACTCACGTTCAATGTAACTTATGCGAACCCAACAACTTTAATTATTATTATTTTTTAATGTACAACACCCACTCCTTTATTAGCACACAGACAAAAAGGGTAAATCTAGATTTTTGCCTCGCCAGGGCAAAGCAGCATCACACCAAATAACTTCCCGCATAATTGTAACATTAATCGTAATTGTACTTACACGTACGTAATTCAAATTAATCGTAATTGTACTTATACGTACGTAATTCAAAGGTCCTCTAGGCCATTAACATTTAACAAAGAGAGAAGCAAAAACCTCCATTTGTTGCTTCTTCAAAACGACACCAATCTCGACACCACCACCTCCATCTTTACTCTCCACCAAAGAAATAGCCCCCGTCCTGTCTACTGACACAATCTCCACCTTCTTAGGCCTCCCCCACCCGAAATCGGAGGACCCGTAATCATCAAAACGGTTTGACCCGGCTGACGTTAGCATTACATGTCCTTTCTCTTTCAAAATCGCAATTGCCTGCACCATCTTATCCTCTGATCCTTGCACCCCATTCCCCTTCAGCACTTTAATCATTTCACTTAATTTCTCTGCAACAACAGCAACCCCATTGTCCCGTATCATATCACTTGCTTTTGCTTCCCCAATTACACTTCCAACACAATTTCCAAAATAATTACTAGGAACTGGAGGATCCAGACGGCCCCTGCAATCCCCTCCCACCGCAAACTTAACGGTTGTGTTAGCTTCTACTCGTTTGGCTTTAATCTGGCAAACGTACGCGTGAGCACATGTAAGCACAAAAGTCGATAATTGAAGTTGTTTTGATTCCCCTGCTTCGTTATTAATTTTGTTAACCTTATCTCTAAGCTTCTTTATGTCTTCACCACTCAATTCAAATGATTTTCGAACAAAATCGGAGCTTCCTTCTTTATCAACCGCTGTAGCCAAAACCTTCAAGCTTCGTGTGTCGGACGAGCCGGTAAAATCCATCCAGTGCTTAAGGTACACCATGTCGATTCCATCGGGATCTTTGATGACCGTACGGTCAAAACACGGGGTAAGTTCCGGTGCCAAAGAAGGATTGGCGTTGTGAACGTCTGATGATTGAATTTGTTTGGAAAAATAAGCCCATGATTTGATAAACATCATACAACTTTTCCCATCAAGAAGCGAATGGTGATACGAGACACCAATTGAGAAGCCTTGATTAGGAAAATATGTTATTTGGATGGCGATTACCTCGGCTTTGTCGTCCGATATGGATAACTGGGGCACCAAAGGATTAAACTCTGCAGCATCACGAATCCCGCTCCCAGATAGAAGAGCAAAATCGGAGTTGGACTCGGCGACTGTGAGCGAAACGCCGTCGTCTGGAAAGTAGTAGATGGCTGGCTTAGCGGCATCCGGAGGCCACATCAAGTGACCGGCGAGCGGGGTATAGTGAAGGAGAGTGAGGGAGAGGGCGTGTATCAGTTTTGGGAGGATTGCTGAGTTGAATGAATCGCTGGTTAACTCAGTGATTTGATACAAGAAGAGGCGTTCTACAGGAGGGAACTTGAACCAGTAATTGTCGAAGTAGGTGAGCGGAAGAGTGAACGGAGTCGCGGTTGTTGAGTTGGAGGAGAACGGGGTGAGTTTAGTAACCTCATGAACTTTTACTTTGCTATTGTTTTGGGTTTCCGCCATGAGACTGATGATCCGTACTTAGTAGAGGTTGATCAGATGACCAAGCAAAGAGATAAGAAAAAGATGAGTAGAATGGCCTTAAGTAATGATATGGCCCCTTCAAGACTCGGCAATGATACATGGCCCATTCAATTGCAAAAATGGCCTTAAGTAATGTAGAATCAGAAATATGGACAGAAACGTCCACCTCATCTTTTCCATTTTTAATTCAATGAAAGCTAGGCTGTACTATTAAAAAAAAAAAACAAAAGCAAAGAGATAAGAAGCATTGCTAAGCTGTAGGCTGTAGCTGTTTGGTGCATCTCTGGCTTTTGAAAACGTGTTTAAGTCAAATTGGCCCTTGACATTAATTACCCGTTATCATTAATTTATGAAATTAAATCGTGTGGAAAAATGGAAATGAATAATAATGCGAGAAAATTTGCGGCGTGACGAGAGATGGCAGTAAAATTTGACAAAGGAGAAAGTGATATTCACATTATTTGTCGTCATTTATTCACTCCATGCTGTTAAATTATAAGCACAAGTTAATTATTAAAAATAATGTCCACAGCCCATTGGCGACAACCCAGGTACTTGACTCTGGGTGCCAAGCTTTATGCTGCGGATCGTCCAATTTACTAGTTCAATTACCCACAAATTCGGGTTAAAGAGCCAACACAAGGCTAAGAGTGCTAGTTTGGTCTAATTCCGGAAAATTCTAGGCAACTCTAGTACATGTGAGCTTGTAAATACTCTAGAATTCTCCATAGAATTCTAGCACATGTAAATAGTTAGGCAATTGTAGAATTCTCTAGAATCTCTAGAGCTTGGCAAACCTCCCCTATAAATATGGGATGACACTTAGCATTTGTATCCAACAATCACAACAACAAGCATTGTAATCTCTCTTTGTGCAATACAAGTTCTCTTTTGGCTCAATTGCTCTCTTCTCTAGTTCGAGAAGCTCTAGGCTTACTTAGCAACATTCGGCAAGTTGTTTAAGGGCCGCACGGGTTAGCTGCGCAAAATACTCATCCCGTGACAAGTGGTATCAGAGCTAAGGTTTGCACGCACGCAAAATAGCTCACGAAGCAATGGCCAACCCTTCGAATGTAGCACAAGAGGGTGTTGTTGGTGTGGATGCTCCACTGGAACCAATCCGTGGCCGTGAGGGAGAACGTGCCCAAGGCAAGACTCACGGCAAGTCCAAGGCCCCATCCATGGATGCGTTGGAGCCTCGTGTGGCTACTCTCGAAAATGTATTGTCCGCCACTCAAGAAAGCCTCGAGGGTTTGGAGGAACGAGTGGACGGTCTCGAGGGAGAATACGCCGAGTTTATGGTGGCACAAAAGCTCTCATCCAAGGGCAAGCGAATACTCTCCGAGGTGAGTTTCGTTCATTTCATGACGAGTTGCTAAAACTTCGTAGTTTTGTCTAGGACGAACTACGCGCTGTCCGTGCGGAAGTGGATGAAGTCCGCTCGGATTGGGCATGGCACAAGCGCACACTCTCCGCAAGTCCAGCTTCCGCAAACTCGAGTGATGCGCGCCGCATTGACATGCCAAAGCCCGACACAAATGATGGCACACGAAATGCCACAATCGTGGACAACTTCTTATTTGGGCTTGATCAATACTTCGATTGCATGGAAGTACGAGACGAGGCATCGAAGGTGGGCATTGCACCCACCTATCTTAGAGGTGCTGCACAACTATGGTGGCGTCGCAAGCATGGCGAGATGGGCAAGGGTATTTGCACCATCGACACTTGGGCCGACTTCAAGCAAGAACTCCAAAAGCAATTCGCCCTAAGTAATGCGGAAAAGGAAGCACGAGCGCGCCTACGTCGCCTCAAGCAATCGGGTAGCATGCGGGACTACATCAATGAGTTCACTACCCTCATGTTGGAGATAAGCGACATGTCCGACAAGGACTCACTTTTTTACTTCCAAGATGGCCTCAAGGATTGGGCCAAGACCGAGCTTGATAGGCGTGGTGTTCAATCACTTGACGATGCCATCGCCGTTGCGGAGTCGCTCACCGAATACTCTACCCAATCCAAGGACAAAAGGCCAATCAAGGCAAAGGTGAGGGAAAGAGTCGCAAGGACAAGGGCAATAGCCGCAAAGATTGGGGGCAGAAAAAGCCGCCTAGCAACAAGAGTGGGCAAGGAAAGTCGGAGGGCAAGAAGGAGGCACCAAAGCCACGAAGCCCATGCTTCATATGCAACGGTCCTCATTAGGTACGCGACTGTTCAGAGAAAAAGTCGCTTAATGCACTTGCTGCCCAACTAAAGAGCAACCCCATAATGTCCTTGGAGGAACCCCAACTCAGCATGGGTTCTCTCCAACGCCTCAGCGCACTTAATCGCCAACAGCCCACATTCGTCAAGAAAGGGCTCATGTATGTAAGCGCAAAAATAAATGGCCAGTCCGTTCGCGCGCTACTAGACACGGGAGCGACGCACAACTTTGTGTCCGTAGATGAGGCCAAGCGCTTAGGCCTCAAGGCCACCAAGGAAAGAGGCACAATGAAGGCAGTAAACTCACCCGCCAAGCCAATTGTGGGAATTGCACAAGGTGTGCACTTAACACTCGGAACATGGAGTGGAAAGCTAGATTTCTCCATCGTGCCCATGGATGACTTCAAGATGGTCTTCGGCATGGAATTCTTCGACCAAGTCCATGCCTTCCCGCTGCCCGCTACAAACTCCCTAAGCATCCTCGATGGGAGCAAAGCATGCATGGTACCCACGGAGCGAGGCAAGTCCGAGGAGAAGACACTCTCCGCAATGCAATTCAAGAGGGCGTTCAAGAAGGACCCAAGCTTCTTGGTCTCCATACGGGAACTAAACAAGGAAGGAAATAGCGGAACGTCGCCAAGTCAAGTCCCTCCACAAATTCAAGCCGTCCTCAATGAGTACAAGGACGTAATGCCTTCTGAACTTCCGAAGAAGCTCCCACCTTGACGAGAGGTAGATCACGCAATCGAGCTGGAACAAGGCGCGAAGCCACCAGCCTTGGCGCCCTACCGCATGGCGCCACCCGAACTTGAGGAGTTGCGGAGACAACTCAAAGACTTACTGGACGCTGGATACATTCGTCCCTCAAAAGCCCCATTCGGTGCACCGGTCCTTTTCCAAAAGAAAAAAGATGGATCGTTGCGGATGTGCATCGACTATAGAGCGCTCAACAAGATCACCATCAAGAACAAGTATTCAATTCCCTTGATCGCGGACTTGTTCAACCAGCTTGGTAAAGCGCGGTACTTCATCAAACTCGACTTGCGCTCCGGGTACTACTAAGTGCGCATCGCCAAGGGAGACGAACCGAAGACATCGTGCACTACAAGGTACGGGTCTTTCGAATTCCTTGTGATGCCTTTTGGCCTTACTAATGCACCCACCACATTTTGCACACTCATAAACAAGGTGCTCCAACCATTTCTCGACCGCTTTGTGGTCGTGTACTTGGATGACATAGTGATGTATAACACCACGCTTGAGGATCATGCCCAATATTTATGACAAGTCCTCCAAGTACTTCGAGACAACGAGCTCTTCTTCAAGTTAGAGAAATGCTCATTCGCACAACAAGAAGTGGAGTTCCTTGGCCACAAGATTGCGGGCGGGCGGGAAGATTATGATGGAAAATGTCAAAGTGAAGGTCATCCTCGAGTGGGAACCTCCCTCGAAAGTGCCTGAGCTTCGCTCATTCCTTGGGTTGGTGAACTACTACTGTCGCTTCATCAAGGGCTATTCGGCTAAGGCGGCACCCTTGACGGATATGCTCAAGAAAAACAGAATGTGGCATTGGTCCGAAGAGTGCCAACGTGCATTTGAGGAGTTGAAGAGGCAATTTCGGAGGAACCCGTCCTTGCTCTTCCGGACCACACAAAGCCCTTCGAAGTCCAAACAGATGTCTCGGATTTCGCCATAGGAGGAGTCCTCATGCAAGAAGGCCACCCTATAGCGTTCGAGAGTCGAAAGCTAAATGATACGGAACACCGCTACACGGTGCAAGAAAAAGAAATGACAGCCATCATTTATTGCCTAAGAGTGTGGCGACATTATCTGCTTGGCTCACACTTCACAATCATGACGGATAAGGTGGCAACAAGCTACTTCCAAACACAAAAGAAGTTGAGTCCGAAACAAGCTCGGTGGCAAGATTTCATAGTGGAATTCGACTATCGGCTCGAGTACAAACCGCGAAAAGCCAATGTTGTTGCGGATGCTCTAAGCTGCAAAGCAGAATTGGCGACACTTACCATGAGCCAACCAAAGTCCGACCTTGTTTCACGCATCAAGGAAGGCCTCCAACAAAATCCGCTAGCAAATGATTTGCTAGATAAGGTGCTCGAGGGAAAGACAAGGCGCTTTTGGCAAGAGAAAGGCATCCTCCTCACCAAGGGAGATCGGCTGTTCGTACCAAGGTGGGGAAACTTACGGAAGGAAGTTATCAAGGAATGCCACGACTCCAAGTGGGCTGGTCACCCAGGAATAGAGCGCACCGTCGCACTAGTCCAAGCCTCGTATTTTTGGCCGCACATGAGGGACGACATCGAGGCATATGTGCGAACTTGTCTTGTGTGCCAACAAGACAAGGTGGATCACCAACTTCCAGCAGGATTATTGGAGCCGCTACCGCTAGCAACAAGGCTATGGGAAAGTGTCTCCATAGACTTCATCACATCACTGTCCAAGTCCGAAGGTTGCGGAAGCATCATAGTCGTTGTCGACCGATACAGCAAGTATGCAACATTCATTGCCGCACTCGCCGATTGTAAAGCGGATGAGGCAGCCCGCTTATTTATCAAGCATATTGTGAAGCTTTGGGGAGTTCTAAAGAACATTGTGAG
This sequence comes from Citrus glauca, assembly GCA_029633175.1. Classification (NCBI taxonomy): domain Eukaryota; kingdom Viridiplantae; phylum Streptophyta; class Magnoliopsida; order Sapindales; family Rutaceae; genus Citrus; species Citrus glauca. Next base: position 2,335,149 of record JAQOOD010000009.1, read on the forward strand.
CGACCGAGACCCTCGGTTCACCGGGCGTTTTTGGACGGAGCTCTTCAAGATGTTGGGGACCGATCTCAAGTTCTCAACAAGCTTCCACCCACAAACAGATGGACAGACCGAGCGCATCAATAGCCTCCTCGAGATGTACTTGAGGCATTATGTAAGCGCTCACCAGCGGGATTGGGCGAAGTTACTCGACGTCGCCCAATTTTCTTATAACTTGCAACGAAGTGAGGCTACAGGCAAGAGTCCGTTCGAGATCATCATGGGATTCCAGCCCATGACTCCCAACGCCATAGCCTCGACTTACGGAGGGAAAAACCCCGCGGCACATAAGCTCGCCCACGAATGGAATGAGGAAGCGGACATCACGCGAGCATACCTCGACAAAGCCGCAAGGAAAATGAAGAAATAGGCGGATACAAGGAGACGGCATGTTGAGTACAAGGAAAGTGATCAAGTCATGATCAAGCTCCTACCCCAACAATTCAAGACGTTGCGGAAAGTCCACAAGGGGTTAGTGAGACGCTACGAGGGACCCTTCCGAGTTGTTCGACGTGTGGGCAACGTCTCGTATCAACTCCAACTTCCGCCAAGACTCAAGATCCATCCGGTTTTCCATGTGAACCTTCTCAAGCCCTATCATGAAGACATGGGAGAACCAAGCCGCGGAGAATCGAAGCGCGTGCCAACTGCCGTTGTCACCGCGTTCGACAAAGATGTGGACTACATCATTGCGGACCGAGTGGTTTCAAGGAGGGGCGTGCCAGCACATAACGAGTACTTGGTGAAATGGAAAAACCTCCCCGAGAGCGAAGCCACTTGGGAACGTGAAGAAGATTTATGGCAATTCGCTAAACACATCCAGAATTTCCAGCATGAGAGCGCGACGAGGACACCGCGAGCTTAGGTGGGGGAGGATGTTGCGGACCGCCCAATTTACTAGCCCAATTACCCACAAATTCGGGCTAGAGAGCCAACACAAGGCCAAGAGTGCTAGCTTGGCCCAATTCCGGAAAATTCTAGGCAACTCTAACACATGTGAGCTTGTAAATACTCTATAATTCTCCATAGAATTCTAGCACATGTAAATAGTTAGGCAATTGTAGAATTCTCTAGAATCTCTAGAGCTTGGCAAGCCTCCCCTATAAATATGGGATGACACTTGGCATTTGTATCTAACAATCACAACAATAAGCATTGTAATCTCTCTTTGTGCAATACAAGTTCTCTTTTGGCTCAATTGCTCTCTTCTCTAGTTCGAGAAGTTCTAGGCTTACTTAGCAACATTCGGCAAGTTGTTTAAGTGCCGCACGGGTTAGCTGTGCAAAATACTCATCCCGTGACATTTATCTCAGAATAGAGTCGGTATTCCTCTGCTTAATAGACGGTTTCTTTCGGTAATATATGAATTATGAAGACAGAATATTGTAGCTGTGTCTTAAAACCCCATCAAAGACAAAAGAGTCCTGATATGAAATGTTAGTAGGCTGTATTTTAAAACCACATTAAAAACAAAGAGTTTGATGGATTTTTTTTATTGTAAATATCAATATATTTCTGATTGTAATATCAGTGTATCAAAAATAATAATAATGTCCACAACTTTTAACACGTGATAAATTTTATCCAATGATACATTATTTAAAATGCAAAATAAATGATGTCCACAATTTTTAATATGTGACGAACTTTATTGGGTGACACATGATTTAAAATATAAATTATATACTTATTTTCAAATGCTCGACTTTGTTGAAAAAAGACTGCCAATATCAAAACTTATAGGCCCAAAGTTTACTAAAGAGCTTTTAAGTGGACCATCTACTACATGTTAGATTTAATGTGTTAGGAAATTGGTGATAAAGCAGACACGCAGCTAAAATAAAATTGTAAGAAAATAAAGAATAAGTGTAAAAGAGGACACCAGAAATTACGTGGTTCGGCTTTTAGCCTACATTCACAGGCGAAGACAGAAGGAAATATTTTACTAGTGAAAAGGAATTACAAGTATTGTGGTATTTTTAGCTCACTTCTCAAAACCCCAATACACCCAAACTCTTATAACACTAATAACAAGAACTTATAAATTCAAGCTCAAAACTCTCTCTTAACTCTCCAATTCTCTCTATGAAATTGAATAGAATTTGATGCTCGAATGAGGGTGGGAAGCCCTCTTTATATAGTCAAGATTTTTGGCTCTTTTTTTTAATGAGTTGGTCAACACGACACTAGTGGTGCCGTGTTGAATGGATGGCACCGGCCATCTAGATGGCCGATGCCAACTTTAACTTTTGACATTCTCCCACTTGGAGATTAGATTGAGAATCAATCAATCTCCACATCATCCTTTCTGCTTCGCCATAAACATGTTGCCTATGTTTTTGCTAGGCTACAAGAGGATCTACTCCAGATAAACTTGTCAGCATTTATCGACTTGGTCAAAACATCTGCTAGGTTCTCCTTCGTATGGATTTTCTGTAAATCCACACTTCCGTCTTCTACTATTTCTTGAACAAAGTAATACTGAACTCCTATGTGCTTTGTTCTGGAATAAAAGGCTGGATTCCTTGTAATATGTAAGGCACTCTGACTGTCACAAAACGCAAGAATTTTTTGTCGTTTGTGCCTGAGTTCCTCCAATAATCTTTGTATCCAAATAACTTACTTGCAAGCTTGTATAACTGCCATGTACTCTGCTTCTGTTGTAGATAAAGCTACAACGGTCTGTAGTTTTGAAACTAGCTTACAGCTGCTCCCGCAAGTGTAAACATATAATCAGTAGTGAATTTCCTTTTATCAAGGTCTCCTGCAAAATCTGAATCCACATAGCCCCTGACAGTAAACTCTGATCCTCCATAACATAATGCAACATTTGAGGTTCCTCTAATGTATCTCAGAATCCTCTTCACAGCTATCCAATACTCTCCACCAGGATTCGCCATGTATCGACTGACTACTCCTACTGCTTGTGCAATGTCCGGTCTTGTACATATCATAGCGAACATTAAACTTCCCACTGCTGATGCATACGGTACTCGAGACATCTCCTTCCTCTCTGCTTCATTGCTAGGACACATACTTGAGGATAATTTGAAATTAACAGGAAGTGGGGTAGAAATTGACTTACAATCTTGCATGTTGAAGCGTCACAAGATTTTCTTCAAGTAATTCTTCTGTGAAAGCCAAATATTCCTATTATTTATGTCTCGGTGAATTTGCATCCCTAGAATCTTGTTTGCTGGTCGCTGGTCGCAAGTCGTTCATTTCAAACTCCCTAACCAACTGTGCCTTCAATTCTTGGATTCGATCTTTGTTGGGGCCTGCTACTAATATGTCATCCACATACAACAACAAAATAATGAAATCATTATCTTCAAATCTCTTGTAATATGCACAATGGTCTAAACTGAGTCTGTTGTATCTAAGGCTCATAATGAAGGAATCAAATCTCTTATACCAACATCTTGGTGCCTGTTTGAGACCGTATAGAGATTTATTTAACTTGCAAACCAAGTTCTCCTTTCCTGTTTCTGCAAAACCTTCTGGTTGGAGCATATATATTTCTTCTTCAAGTTCTCCATAAAGAAATGCAGTTTTCACATCTAACTGCTCAAGGTGTAAGTCAAATGTAGCACACATTGCTAAGACTACTCTGACTATTGTGAGTCGAACCACCGGAGAAAATATCTCGTTGAAGTCAATACCTTCTTTCTGAGCATATCCTTTCACCACCAATCTCGCACGATACCGCTCCACTTGGTCATTGCCATCACGTTTGATCTTATAGACCTATTTGTTTCCAATGGTTTTTCTTCCACGTGGTAGTGGTACAAATTCCCATGTCTTATTCTTGTGTGGAGATTTAATTTCTTCCTGCATTGCTGTTATCCATAAAGCAACATCTGAGCTGTTTAAAGTTTCATGAAAAGTTGAAGGCTCTCCATCCTCTGTTAGAAGACAGTATGCAACGTTGATCTCTGTCACATACTCCGAGTGCTACGTTGGCGGTCGTCTCTCACGAGTTGACTGACGAACTTCTGGAGCCATGGACTCGACTGGTTCTTGTTCCTCGTGCTCTGGTGCTGCTTCAGAAGAATCTGAATCTTTTGGATTGTTTTCCACATATACCGGTATAGTCTCTGACTTTTCTTTTACACTGGTATCATCTTCATCTTTCCTTTGCAGTTGATCTTCTATAAAGATAACATCTCTGCTGATGACAATCTTATGGGCAGTAGGGTCCCACAGACGATATCCCTTTACTTCATCAGCATTCCCATGAAGATACATATTCTAGATTTTAAATCCAGTTTTGTTCTTTCTTGGGCATTATACATCACGTACATAGGACATCCAAATGCATGTAGGTAGGAATAATCAGCTGGCTTTCCAGTCCACATCTCTATCGCTGTCTTCAACCCAATAGCTGTAGATGGCGACCGATTTACTATATAACAGGCAGTTTTGGCTGCTTGTGCCCAGAATGAATTGGGTAGACCAGCAGTCCTCAACATAACTCTTATTCTTTCTGTAAAAGTTCTGTTCATCCGCTCTGCCACTTCATTTTGTTGAGGAGTGTATGCCACCGTGAACTGCCTCTGAATACCTTCTTACTTATAAAAAGCAAGAAACTCGCCGTCTGTATACTCTCCACCATTATCCGTCCTCAAGCACTTGATCTTTTCACCATATTCAAGTTCCACCCGCGCTTTGTATTATTTAAATATTGGAAATACATCTGACTTTTTCTTAATTGGATACACCCAACATCTTCTAGAATAATCATCAATGAAAGTCACCATGTACTTTACACCTCCCATAGATATATCCGGTGATTTCTAAACATCAGAATGAATCAAGTATAGAATACATTTACTTCTAACAATAGATCTACTGAACTTTAATCTATGCTGTTTACTAATAACACAATGCTCGCAAAATGGTAAACTTACCGATTTGAGCCCTGTAAGTAATTTTTGCTCAGAGAGAATCTTCAAACCTTGTTCCGACATGTGGCCAAATTTGAGATGCCACATCATCGTTGACTTTTCTCCATTTGATGCGACACAAGCATCAGCCTCCAACAGTGTTTCTCCTTTAAGCATGAATAAATTAGCACCGATCTTTTCTGCCTTCATCAATACAAGCACACCTTTAACGATCTTCATAATTCCATTCTCCACATGAGTTTTATACCTATGACTATCCATTTGTCCCAAAGACAATAAATTTTTCTTCAGGCCGTTGACATGTCGTACCTCCCCAATTGTGCGAATTGTACCATCAAACTTTTTTATTTTAATAGTACCAATACCAGCGATCTCCAAGGCATTATTGTTGTGCAAATTTTATTGAACTCGCAAGCGCACGAATCTGTTGTAGTATAGATCAATGGTGACGAGTGTCGATCCCACGAGGAGGTGGATTTTAATTATTTATAGAATTAATTCTGTAAATGGATGGTTGGATTTATGGTGGAAATGATTTGAAATATGCTAAAACTTAAATTAAAATGGCAAGATTAAATTCTGAAATTGGAAATAAAATGACAAGAATAAATTGTAGAGAATTCTAATGAAATGACGTACTTGGGTATCTGGATCCGTATCAACATGCATCATGGGCTAAATATTCCATATTAATACCAATTAAATCATGAGAGGGAAATCCACACCTCATGAACCACGCTCTAACAAATATGGTGCTAAGGGCTTATCGTGCCAAATAATAATAACCTTATACTAGGAAGCCGGTGAAACCAGGGCAGTACTAGACAAGATTAGTATTATTTGTCGACGAGAAGTCAAAATATCCACAAAAACTAGAGGGGAAGAGAAAATAAATTTACCAAATCAAGCCCATGACACATGTTGAGACTTCACCTTCAACCCAAGCTTGAAAGAAAATTAGCCACTCATAGTTGAACTAGGGGCAAAATGGGAATTTATTAAAATACGAAGAAAATACAAGATAGAGAGAGAATTACAGAAAATGAATCCAAAAAATGGATTCAGAGGTGCTTAATTAGGTGCTTAATTAGGGGGGGGAGGCCCCCTTTTTATGGTTACATCGAGTAAATCATGGCCATCGGATTAAAAACAGTTTGGACGCTCAGGATTTCGCCACGTCATCAGCCACTATTTGCACAGTACAGTCAACAGCCACTATTTACACAGTACAGTCAACAGCCACTATTTACACAGTACAGTCAACCGCCACTATTTGCACAGTAACTCCAACAGTACCCGTATATGTGAATAGTTCCGTACATGTGAACAGTACCGTACGTGTGAACAGTGTCATTTTTCCTTTTATACTCCTCCTAAGGTTTTCGACCGTCCTAAGCTCAAAAATGATGTCCGTTTTGCCATTTGATCTCTCGTTTATTGTGAAATGACTATGATGCCCCTAAAATACATTAAATACTTAATTAAAATAAAACACACATAATTAAAGTACAAGAAATTTAAACACATAAAAGTAACGGTTGTTAGCAATACTTGATATATAAAATAACGATTTCTCCTTTATAAATATGCACTTTCTAACACTCAACAATTATCATTACCCATATATACAGATCCTCCTGAGATAAGTTCATATGTGTGGAGCTATTCTTTCCGAGAGGTCATGTGCCAGGTAGCTCCTGAGTCTATAAGACAGACATCAGACAGTCGTTTTCTGCCTTCTGAAACAATTGTTGCCTCGCTATAAAGAATTTCGCCATCATTCGAGGTACTTACTACACACCCCTGAGCATTTGATGACTCATGTTCTTTGCCCTCTTTTCTCTTCTAGTTACTATAACACTCTTTCTTGACGTGCCTTTTCTTGCTACAGTTGTAGCATTTAACATTCTTCTTACTTTTGGATTTTGATCTACCATGATTTTGACTCCCACTGGGGCCACGTTCCGTTGATCATCCTCTCGTCACCGATAGCCCCGCCGCTTGTTGCGAACTTGCTTGTCTGTTTTCCTCAGTTTTCCATATACTCTCCTTATTTAATACGGAGGCTGCAACATCGTTGAAAACTAGACTGTCCACTGGATTGTTGTTCATCAGGTTGATGATGAGTTGATCATACGAATCTGGTAGACTTTGAAGTAGAGCTCTGCAAGTTCATTTTCCTCTATATTATGACCTAACATTGTGAGTTGCGAAAATAGAGTCTTAAGGTATTGATGTAGTCGGTCACCATTGTACATTCCGTTATTCGAAGAGTATAGAGTTTTCTCTTCAAGAAGATTTTGTTGTGTAGTGACTTGGCCTTGTACAATTTTGTAAGAGTATCCCATATTTCCTTCACATTGTTTTTCTCTGCCACACTAGATAATACTCCATCTGCAAGTGCTAAGTGTAGATCAGAAATGGCTTTGCCATCTACCTCGTTCCACTTGTCATTAGTTATCTCCATGGGCCTTTCTCCAATTACTGCCAAGCAATTATTTTTCCTCAATACAGCTTTCATCTTTATTTTCCACAACGAAAAATTATTTCCGTTAAATTTCTCAATTGCATACTTTACCGCCATTTTGTTGATAAATAACGCACACAAGCTAGTGTACCGTCTTCAATAGTTATGAGTATGTGTGAGAATGTAAACCAGGAAAGTTCCCAGAAAAGACTGGAGGGATCATAATGGTCCCACTTAAAATCCAGACTCCTTAATCTCTTATCGCCTTTGTGACAGAACTTTCCTAGACATGTACAAAAACCACACAGTTGCTTTACTCACACCATTATCCCTTACTTTGCACCACCAAATTCTTGGGTCGCTCCCACCATTTCTTGTGAACAATACCGTATATTTGAATAGTATTGTATACATGAATAGTACCGTATACGTGAACAATACCGCTCCCACCGTTTCACATGAATAGTACCGTATACGTGAACAGTACCCAACTCAAAAAAATACAACCAATAGCTCTGATACCACTGTTAGAAAATTGGTGATGAAGCAGACACGCAGTTAAAATAAAATTGTAAGAAAATAAAAAATAAGTGTAAAAGAGGACACCAGAAATTACGTGGTTCGGCTTTTAGCCTACATACACGGGCGAAGACAGAAGAAAATATTTTTCTAGTGAAAAGGAGTTACAAGTATTGTGGTATTTTAACTCACTTCCCAAAATCCCAATCCACCCAAACTCTCAGAACACTAATAACAAGAGCTTATAAATTCAAGCTCAAAACTCTCTCTCAACTCTCCAATTCTCTCTATAGAATTGAATGGAATTTGACGCTCAAATGAGGGTGGGAAGCCCTCTTTATATAGTCAAGATTTTTGGCTCTTTTTTTTTTAATGAGTTGGTCAACACGGCACTACTAGTGCCGTGTTGAATGGATGGCACCGGCCATCTAGATGGCCGGTGCCAACCTTGACCTTTGACATAATGCAGATGGAGAACAATATGTTCGTTTATTTACGTCAATTCTTCAAGATAAAATGATGGTTATACCTTAATAAACATGTGTCTTGTTGAGCAAAAACTAGCAATGTTCTTGATGACAATTAGTCACAATCTTTACAATCGACTTGTAAGAAATATTTTTCAACACTTAAGTAGTGCATAAATACTTTCATGAGGTTTTAGTAGCCATGATGAAGTTATTGAAAGAAATGATTACTCTTCCTTTATTTAATGATGATTTAAGTGGCATAACACATGCTATAAGTTATCTTTTCTCAATGACAAATAGCAACATAATTAATATATTTCTCATATTAATAATATTTGCTTTTGTAGGGTGTTGTTGGTGCAATAGATGGAACCCTAATTCATGTATGTATTTCAATAGATAAACAAGTGCTATGTAGAGGTTGAGGAAGAGGGAAATGTTTTCAAAATGTCATAAGTCTCAAATTCGAATTCGTTTGAGAATAGATAAGTTGCCGCTTGACTCGATACATTACATTATTTATGTCATCATTCATGCATCCAGGGACAAGAGCTGGGCTGTGTAATTCGTAAGGCCCAATTGTTTCACTTATCATAACCCGATTCTTTTTGTTATCAACAGAATCTTAAATTAGGCTCGGCCCACATTCATCCAAACTTGCCCGTGGCACAAGAAAACTCTTTTCGGCTTCACAAGATCATCATTTATCAAAGCATTCCCTCCGATTTATTTATTCTCACTGCAGCTTTTATGCTCGATTTCTACACGCAACTCTTAGTTACATTGTCGTTTAATATTAATTTCAGGTACCTTTCTAATCTCCAATTTGATTCAATTAATCTTTGTTTGATTTCAATTAGTGAAAACAGTGTCTGTAAATGACCTAGGGCTTGTACTAAAGGTGATTTTAGGTTAAAATTGTTTTTCGACCTTCGTTTGATAATTTCAGTTATTGGGATCCTCTTTGTGGTTTTAAACAAAGGATTAAAGAAAATAAATTTTGTTTTTTTAATTCTAAGGGTTTCACTGCCACCGATCTGAGTTAGTCTTGAGAATTAATATTCCTAATGTTAATATAAATCGTTTTCTGCCTCAAATTCGTATTGTTTGCTGGCTCAAATACAACTTAGCCTGATTCACTTAAATTGATGGTGTTATAGTTGTATTCAATCGTTTTCTGCCTCAAATTCGTAGTGTTAACACATGCAGTAAGGCTTCCAAAACAAAAGAGATCTTCTTGGCTCTTTTCAATTTTCAAATGCTCGACTTTGTTTTTTCTAATGGAAATTCGTTGTGTGTAAATTCACAAATTATAAAATTATATTATTATTATCATCATCATCATCATCATCATCATCATCATCTCATCAAATCAATAGGACAGTAGACGCTAACCAAATAAAAACAATCATAGATATCAAGTATAAAACATGGAGCAATTAATCATATCAGTATATAAGTCAAACTACTGTGTAGACTTGATCAGAAGTTTTTATTTGCTTTATTTAATTAATTATCTAGGTTCAAATCTCAATGTAGGATTAATCTACGCTTACTTTTAAAAATTAATAAATAAAAAAATTCTAAGGAAATTACTTGATAATTTAATTTTTTTTAATACTTGCCGCTGAAATATTAATCTTAAGGACAATAAGGACCTAAAAATTACTTTTAACTTCTGCAAATAGATAAATAAATCTATATTTATTGAAAGACATAATAATAACATTTTTTTTCCCTTTCCACTGGATCTTATCAATACACAAGTACAATATTGTAGAAAAATGAGATTGATTGATCATGCAGCGGAGACGCAAGAGTAGTTTCACCCGTACTCTTTTTTATTATTCATTGACAATAGAAATTCAAAGAAATTAAACTTGTTTAATGTCGAAGCCACCCACTCGAGGGTCAACTAATGTTTACCAGCCACACCATAATTGTGCCACAAAGGATTGTCCTTCCGGAGATTCCCACCTGTTTGAGGGAAAAATATGATGAACAGTAAAAGTACCACGTGTCGACTAAATAAGCGAGTCTAGAACGAATGAAGGTACTCCACGTGAATTGGGATACCCCGCATAAAATAAAGTATTCCATATGGGAAGAGGTACCCTAAGTATAAAGGGGTACCCTAAGTAGCAAGGGGTACCCCAAGCCGAGAGGGGTACCCCTCGTATCTTGGGATATCCTACGAAACGGTGTAAAAGAATCCTCCAAAATATCCGCCATGAGCAACGTCTCCGCTTCCTAAAAGACTTCCTTTGATTTTGTCAGAAAACGGAATCAAAAACGATACGCAAAAGGGGGGACAGCTGCCTGCCACAGTGCAGAATATTACACCAAGAACAGTGGTCCCCAAACCGCCTACCCGACAACTGTTGCAGAGATACCCCGGGACCACTCACCAGCACGCGCCACACCTCCAAATGATGAGATACGCCGCGGGCATGTATATAACGGCCCAAAAATCATAAAAGCAGGAGAAAGATGTGAGCCAAAGAGGGTACGCCACGTGGCAGTGAGGTACACCATATATAAAGACACCTAGGGTTTACTCTAGATAAGCTTCTCCACACAAGCTTTCTCCTTCCTCCAATATTCTCCATTCACACTCCCACTCCAAAAACCAGGTTCTCTCCCTCCTTGAACCCTAATTTACAGAGAGTTTGCTAGCTCTCTTCACCTAAAAAGCTCGAGTTTGCTAACTTGAGCGTCGGAGTGTGAACGCCAGGGGTACCCCCCCAGCTTCACCTCTAACCCTCATTTCACTGTTTTGCAGGAACGAAACCCACTTCATAGAATATCTTGTGTGACGCTGATCTGAAATATAAGTGTGTAACCCAAGAGGGGGGTGAATTGGATTTTTAAAAACTATCATATCAAATCCACACAACAAGCAATCTAATGCCTTAATCAAATGAAAACAATAAATTCAACCAAGCACAATATTAAAAGAGTAAAGGAAAAGAAAAACGAACTCAAGGATTTTTACGTGATTCGGCTATCACCGCCTACGTCCACGCCTCCAAGCTCACCCGCTTGAGGATTTCACTATCCAAACCTCTCAAGGCTTCAAATGTTTACAATTGACTTCCAAGGTGTCAATGAACCTTCACAATAAGAGATTATATCCCCAATCTCTTCACCCCAAGTGTTTCCCACACTTGTACACTCACAATTTGATGAGAAATAAAATTCACAACAATAAAACTCTCTTGAAGAGTGAATAACAAATTATAGCTCAATGATGATTCAACAAATGATGATTTACGAAATGGAAGCTCAATAGATGTTATATGATCTTATTTTTCCTTGTATTCAATGTTAGAGAGAAGTTTGAGTTGAGTTTTTATAGTAAAAGCCCAAAAACTAGCTGTTATAGGCAAAATCCCGTGCTCAAGCGGTTAGTCGCTTGATTTATCCAGCTAGCCACTCAGGAACAGTGATATTACCGTTATTTTTGAATTGCTACAGTAACACTGTTTTGTAAAATTACACTTTAGCCCAAAATTTTTTATAATTATATTATGGCCCAAAACGTCAGAAAACTCTTCAATTAGGTCCAATTTCAGAACCACTTAAAAATAGTTGTCTTTCCAAACTTTCTGAAATTATGATATGGCCCCAAATATTTTACTGTTTAGCACAAAGGTCCTTATCAACATAATACTCACATTTTTCAAAGTTTTCAAAATCTTTCACTTCAGTCCAAAATATTTATAAATTATAGTATGACCCAAAACATTTCAAATGTTTATAAAAATGTCCAACTCCGAAATTTAATACTTATTAAAATCAAAGATTTCAAATCTTACCATTTAAGTCCAAATTACTTAAATCCACAAAAATATTTTTCTTTATAAAAATAAAACTTTTTAGTTTATGAAAAATATTTAATTGAATTAATCTCTTGAACTTCTCAAATACTAAATCAGACATCAATTAAATCATACCGGCTTTACAAGAATTTATCGTAATAATTTTTCCGTTGAGCTCCAAACTTTATTCTTGATTTCGCCGTTGTCCGTTGAGTGCCTTCAATCTTGATTTCACTTGATTCACTTGTATAAATATTATCCTTCAAAAACTAGTGAAAATGTGAAATATAATATTTATTATTTTTACTCAAGACACATGTTTGTTATCATCAAAATTACATTAATGTAGCCTTTTAGGCTAACATGATCTTCCACCATCGCCATCTCTCACTCCCTTCTTCTTACCTCATCAAACTTAGGATACCCCACGTCCCACGCAGCAAACCAGTGAAGTACCCCGTCTCCCCCAAAATAATAAATTCATTGTCTTAGATTGGTTTTGGATTTACTCATCCCAAAATCAGTTAAAAACACCACCCATGTCTGTTTTCACATACAACAGAAATTGTCATTAAATAATTATATCTGAAAGCCTATTCATAAACTTTGGAACAAAACATTTCCTTTTAAGTACTGTGTATGAGACTCTGAGCTGATTATCTGAATGGATTAAAGTTAAAGAAAAATAAAAAAAAATAAAAATTGATACTCACAAATTGAATATTGTTGGTAGCTTCCCACAGAGTCGTCGCCCTCGGGGATACCGCTGAGGCTAGGACAAGCATGATAACAAACATCACCTGCCAAACAAGGAAGCACTTCTTTGAAGTCATTTTCCCTTAATAAGTTGTGTAATACTCTTCAAGTAGAAACGTTTTTGTCTATTTATAGAGGGCAGTGGAACCATGAAACTTCTTAACTACCTCGGAAGTAATGTCATTTGATTAAAAAAAAGGTGGAAAATCTCAAGTAATTTTTTTTTTAACTTTTAAACTAGCAATGGGTGTATTGAATTGACCACTAAACCTTTACCAGCTTTCATAATACTCGCTTATGAAATGGGTGTATTGTTTGTTTGCAGAGATAAGTTTTTTATTTTAAGGATAAGAGGTCAAAACAGGAAAGATATGCATTTGCGGGTTCATTCATGCAGGCCACTTTTATTATTAAATCTTTAATTGATATCACTAATTATTGAACTAAAGTCTAAGCACCTTTTTTTAATTTTATTTTCTTTTCCGTTCCAAATCCACTGCAAAAAGTTGCCTCGACTATTCTTGAAAAGTCTAGATGTGGAGCGGCAATTTCTTCAATTAATTTTAATTATAAAATTGGCACTAACTCACGTTTCTGTTTGACGTGGGTTATGAACTGTCGCCTACCACCGAGAACCCCATTCCAATTTCATTAAGATAATTTTTTTTTTTTGTATAAGTTTGTCATTAGTTCAAAGGGTATAAGTTTCTTTAGCTCCTATATATATTACGAAGTTGGTACCTATTTAATTATTATATTTTTAAAAATGACTCAAAATATCTATACTATTATTTTTTGTTTCTTTTATCTTACTTATATAATATTATTCTCTTACGATAATATTTCTTTTTTGGGGATATTAATGAAGAGTAAAAATTAAATTAATAATTTAACTCTAAAAAATAAAATAAAAAGAAAAAGAATATCTATTAATTTTTGTGAAAGCTCACATATATCCATAAAAAATAAATATTCTAAAAAATTAAACTACCATTTTTTTGACATTAATAAAAATATTAATATATTAACTCCTCTATAGAATATTCCATAAAAATTAATATATACTCTTTTTGTTTCTATTCTATTTTTTGGGGTTAAATTGATAATTTTAATTTTTTTATAATCAATGTGAGAAAATACATTATTATAAGAGGATAATATTATAAAAGTAAGCCAAAAGGAATAAAAAATAATGACAGGAATATCTTGAGGTATTTTTAAAAATATAGAGACTAAACGGACACTAATATCAAATTATAAAAACTTAACGAGCTTTTACCCTTAGTTCAAAACTTGAGAAAATTTTATATTAATTCAATTATTATTTACTCTTGTGTGAGGCATAGAGATCCAATCCTACTCAATAATAAAAAGATGCATGGCTGATTATCTATCCACCACCTATGGTTTCACACTTTATTAAAAATACAGAAACATTTTTTCTTTTCTTTTTCAATTGTCCACTTAAAGTTATAAAGTATATCAATATTCCACTTTTCCATTAGCATTGAGAGTATTAAGCAGAATATGAATAAAATGATTATTTTTACCCCGAGTTGAGGGCATTTGTGATTTTGTACAATAAAATAATAAAAGAAAATAAAATAAAAAACAGAAAATGGTTTCCTTCATTGTCATCTCCTTATTCAAATTATAGGATTTAAAAAATATACAAAATTTGTATTACATCTTTCATCACCAACATAAAATCAAAATTAAAAAATAAAAAAAATATCTCGCCATCTAAATCCTAACCCTACGCTGCCCGATCCTCTCTTAACTTGCTTGAATTCCGTACTTCTCATTAAATTGAATTTACCAAGCACTTTTTCATGCATCATTCGTGGTTTTCCTTGATTCCATTTCTTAGTTTCACTTCAATTTTGAAACCACCAAAATTACCCTTCACCTAAACTTAACCTAGAGACATTCCATTCTCTCTCAATTGCTTCAATTTTTTATCTACTCTCTTCAATTGTCGTCATCAAAAACTTTCCCACCATTTTTTTTGTTGGTTCCATTTTATGTTCAAACTTCTATTTTGAAAACCCCCCATAACCGCCTCTCACCAAAATCGAACTTAGACAATGGCTGGTGCTGGAAGCTCTAGTGCACCAAGAAAGCTGTACTCGAAACCACCAAAATCTTCGAATCAACAAATCTTCAATGTCCAAATCTTGTTTCACAGTTAAAAATGGAAGGATTTTAGTGAAAATAATATTGGGATTGAATAGTAGAACCAAGTTTCTTCTTCATGCAAATTGGGGCACGAAGTGAATAAGCAATGGGAGTATTGGGATCACTTGAAAAGAAAAAATCTGAAAATCCTGTAAAAGTTTGTGATTTTGCTAAATGATTAGACTATCCTTATGAGATGATTAATTTTTCACGACGGTTAACAGAAAAGTGAATGTCTATATATTGTGCTTTATAAGTTTTAGGTGAATAATTGTAAAAGAAAAAAGCGTTCGTATATTTTTAATAAAATATGAATCTTTGAATAGTTGATGGATACTTAAAAGCCATATTACCTACACAAGTCAGTTAAGGTAGTCTGGATATCCTCCAGAATAGAAAGGTGGTCAATAAGTTGGGCAAAGGGGAATCTCATTTTCCCGCGCAATTGTAAATAGTGCAAGCCTTCCTAACACTATCCATTTAGCAATTCCCAGAATTCTCTAGATATATTCTCACGATCTAAACACTTACACTAATTTGTTGGGGCGCCGCCCATGAAGATATCTGGTATTCAATTTAAAAATAAATTTATTAGATGGAGTGACTCAACTTATTTATTGTAGGTGCCACAGTTTTCAGCCACACGTATTAGAGTAGTAAGGTTTAGAAAACCTTTTATGGTTTATACAACCGAAAAGCAACTCCATACACGCGAGCCAGCAACAAAATACTACTCGTGACGACGGAAAGATAGGTAAATACTGGCTATGCATGATTGGTTGGAAGAAATGGGAGGATAGAAGAGGAGAGGATTGGGAAAGAGAGTGCGGAAGAAAAAAATGAGAGAAAAAGATGGTCAATCTCAATTTTAATATTTGATTTAATTTGAATTTATTTTTTCTCCTTTCCTTTCTTTCCTCTTCTCTCATTTTATTTGTTCGAACCAAACATACACCTATGTAAGAATGAATGCAGGAGATTAGATATAAAAAAGTCTAAACTGGAGCCAAACTTATTAACTTATAAGTAAGGAGTATTGTCTGCGTAATAATTGAGAACTTAATTGTCAAAAGTAGAAGAGAAACACAGGAAAACATGAAAAATTAACTTCGCTTCCATTTTTTTAATTAATTGATTGATACATAACAAATATAGAATTTCAAGAGGACATTATTTGCGATAATGCTTCCCCCAAGGATCATCATCTTCTATACGCTTGTTCGCTAGCTCCCTAGCCTTCATATCCGGAAGAAATTAAGAACAACAAGTTCACTATCGAATACCTTTTTCTTAATTCAGATAATAATACTACTATTTGCTTAGTGTTATGCATTAAATAAAGCAAAGATCTGGTAAATTTCAAACTGTGACACAGATCCAAAAATTACAAAACAATCAGAAAAAACGTTTTTAACGTAACTATACAAATTGGTCATGGATGATATTAAAGGCACAAAACATATTGAACTCTACGTGCATTATGATATATGTTGTTATTTTTTTTAATTTGATTTTTGAATTTGAATCCGATGCTGATCGTTTAAAGAATTTTTTCATGCGTGTATTTGTAAAAAGGTATATGTATAGATTCGTGCTCAACAACTAGAAGTCAATCATTGTCTTGTAAAAAATCAACAAAAAAAAATTAGATCAGCACCTTAATAAAAATCCATTACTTTCTTCAAGGCTTACTGTTATTTTATTCTCCTGACTCATATAATAAACACATAATACTGCTCTTAGTTAAAACATTCATACTCACAAGTTATCAATTGATGCTTGGTAGCTGCCACGGTTGACTACTTTTATTTTCCATTTTCTTTGTTTGTTTATGTTTGGTTTTAAGAAATGAAAGGAAATGAGAGGAGCATGGGGAGTAAGAAAGGGAAAAGAAATAAGAGATGAAGAGATGATTGTATATTAAACTAAACAGTAAACTTGAGATTGATCCTTTTTACCCCTCATTTTCTCTTCCCCTCTCTCCTTTCCATTCTTCTTCTCTCCTCTCAAATTTTTCTACCAAACATGCACTTCATAAACTTCTACTTCTATGAAATTTTACATATTCTATTTTAGGGTGAGGCTATTTTAACTTATATTTTACTTACGATTTTAGCACAAATTTTGAATTATTAATCTTACACAATCTAATGATAGATATTAAAAATCAATGGGACATTTAACAATATTAGTTTATCCATCATTAGATTACATGAGATTGATATATATATAAATTTATATATATTAAAGTATATGTTAAACTTTTCAATAAAATATTAAAATAAAAATAACCTTGAACCTTAATTCAAGAAAATACCCATCTAAATAAAAATACCCATAAAAAAACGAGTGTCTACATATTAAAAGTTTATGTTAAACGTTTAACACGTGACAATTTATATCGGGTGATACATTATTTAAAATATAAATTAAATAATGTCAACAATTTTTAATATGTGATGAGTTTTATTGGGTGATACATTTTTTACAATTTGAATTATATACTTTCTTTCAAATGCTCGACTTCCTGTAGTTTTTCTAATGGAAGTTCATCATGTGCAAATTCACACATTATAAAATTAAATAATAATAATCATTATTATTATTATTTATCATCTCACTAAATCAATAGAACGGTAGACGCTAACCAAATAAAAGCAATCACAGATATCAAGTATAAAACATGGAACAATTAATCATATCAGTATATAAATCAAACTATTGTGTAGGCTTGATCAGAAATTTTTTATTTGTTTTATTTAATTAATTATCCGGTTCAAATCTCAATGTGGGATTAATCTAGGCTTACTTTTAAAAATTAATAAATAAAAAATTATGAGAAAATTACTTGATAATTTAATATTTTTTAATACTTGCCGCTGAAATATAAATCTTAAGGACAGTAAGGACCTAAAAATTACTTTTAACTTCTACAAATAGATAAATAAATCTATATTTATTAAAACACATAATAATAACATTTTTTTGCCCTTTCCACTGGATCTGATCAATACACAAGTACAATATTGTAGAAAAATGAGATTGATTGATCATGCAGCGGAGACGCAAGAGTAGTTTCACCTATACTCTTTTTTATTATTCATTGACAATAGAAATTAAACTTGTTTAAAGTCGAAGCCACGCACTCGAGGGTCAACTAATGTTTACCAGCCAAACCATAATTGTGCCACCAAGGTTTGTCCCTCCGGAGATTCCCACCCATGTCTGTTTTCACATACAACAGAAATTGTCATTAAATAATTATATCTGAAAGCTTATTCATAAACTTTGGAATCAAACATTTCCTTTTAAGTACTGTGTATTAGACTCTGAGCTGATTATCTGAATGAACTAAAGTTAAAGAAAAATAAAAAAAAATAAAAATTGATACTAACAAATTGAATGATTGTTGGTAGCTTCCAACAGAGTCGTCGCCCTCGGGGATACCGCTGAGGCTAGGAGAAGCATGATAACAAACATCACCTGCCAAACAAGGAAGCACCTCTTTGAAGTCATTTTCCCTTAATAAGTTGTGTAATACTCTTCAAGTTGAAACGTTTTTGTCTATTTATAGAGGGCCGTGGAACGATGAAACTTCTCAACTACCTCGTAAGTAATGTCATTTGATTAAAAAAAAGGTGGAAAATCTCAAGTAATTTTTTTTTAACTTTTAAACTAGCAGTGGGTGTATTGAATTGACCACTAAACCCTTACCAGCTTTCATAATACTAACTTATTTCCTTTGACGTTAAAATTTTAATTAAAAAAAATAGTTGTTTGTTTGCAGAGATAAGTTTTTTATGTTAAGGATAAGCGGTCAAAACAGAAATGATATGCGTTTGCGGGTTCATTCATGCAGGAGGCCACTTTCATTATTAAATATTTAATTGATATCACTAATTATTGGAACTAAAGTCTAAGCACCTTTTTTTAATTTTATTTTCTTTTCAGTTCCAAATCCACTGCAAAAAAGTTGCCTCGAGTATTCTTGAGAAGTCTTGATGTGGAGCGGCAATTACTTCAATTAATTTTAATCATAAAATTAGCACTAACTCACGTTACTCTTTGACGTGGGTTATGAACTGTCACCTACCACCAATGAACCCCATTCCAATTTTATTAAGGGGTAAAATCTTGTTTAGTCTTTATATTTTAAAGTTAGTACCCATTCAATTCCTATATTTTTACAAACACTTCAAAACATTCCTACATTAAATTATTAGCACATTTCCTCTTACTTTTTGTTGCTTTTGGATTAATTTTTTACAATATTACCCTCTTACAATATTTTTTGGATATTAATAAAAAGAAAAAATTAATTATCAATTTAATCTCAAAAAATAAAATAGAAACAAAATTAATATATGTTACTTTTTTGTAACACAATACTAAGGAAATAATACATTAATTTTTTTATTACTAATGTCCAAAAAAAGGTAATTTAATTATTTTTACAATAATTTTTTTGGACACATATAAACTTTCACAAAAATTATATATATTATTTTTATTTTTATTTTATTTTTAGGGTTAAATTGATAATTTATTTTTTTCTTTTTATTAATTTTATAAAAAGAAACATTATTGTAAGAGGATAAAATTGTAAAAGCAAATCAAAAGAAATAAAAAGTAATAGCAGGGATGTCAATAATTTAAGGACAGGGATGTTTTGAGGTATTTTTAAAAAGAAAATTATCATTTGTATACCCTTAGTTTACTCCATTCTCAAAAATACTACAACACTTTGAGAGTGTATCAATCATCCACCTTAAGTTGACAAAATGTATCAGGTGACCACCAAACCGTTAGTTGCCGTTTAAGTTTGACGATGTCAGAAGGGTAATTTGGTCTTTTCATATGATACAAGTTATAATTTAAGGGTGTACAAGTGATAAAAAGAGAATTTAAGGGTATACAAGTGATAATTTTCAAGGGTAAAATCGTTAATTCACTGTAACTCCGTTAACTTTTAAACGGCAACTAACGGTTTGGTGGTCGGCTGATACATTTTGTCAACTAAGGGTGGACGATTGATATACCCTCAAAGTGTTATAGTATTTTTGATAACAGAGCAAATATAGGGTACATGAATGGTAATTTCACTTTTTAAAAGTATAGAAACTAAATGGGCACTAATATTAAAATATAGGGATGAAACGAGCTTTTACCCTTTCATTAAGATAAATTTTTTGCACGCATTTTTGTTCTATGAGTGTATGCAAAAAGGGAGTTTAGCAAAACTTCTGACCAATGAAAAGGCGGCCAAAGAGTTTGATTGGATGAGGAGGATTAAAGTAGTTAGAGCTGTAGCTCATGCTCTATCTTAGGTGCAACATGATCGTGTTCCACCTATATAATTCATCGAGAGATATCACGTAAATTCATTCTGCTGGACTGTCAATTGGAAGCTCATGTTGCAGATTTTTGGCACTGCAAAGTTTTTACAGCCTAATTCATCAACTTGGTCAGCAGTTGCCGGCACATATGGCTATGTTGCTCCAGGTAAGCTACAAATTTTTGTTTAAAGACAAATCACATAGCATTAATTATTTTATTATCCATTTAATTCTGTCTTTCTTGTTGCAGAGCTTGCTTACACAATGGGAAATTCTGATGGAAAAGCATCCAGAGGAACTCTACAGTTCAACTAAATTTGATCAATGATCAACGAATCCATTTGAATTCTGAGTTAGATCCGCGTCTTTCACATCCTACAATTCCACCACTGACTGATGATCTGTCGTTAATATTGAATCTTGCATGAGAAGCATATCTGAAAATTTTTAATTCTGTTATGCCAAAATTTTTAATTATGTTTTTGCTTTACTTCCGAATGGTAATGACCAAAATGAAAAATATATATTTCAGCAAATGACATTTAGCCTTAAGTGGAAATGGTAATGATTGATGAATGATGGTCAACAAACAAAATTTTGGCCAAAATTAACATTTACATATGTGGAGTACACATTTATTCACAACAAGCACACAAAAATAGTAATCAGACCGATGGCTCAAGCGTGTTTCATAAATTTACATAAAAGATTGCAACTAGTCAGAATCAACTTCCACTTCGAGCTTTCGAGAGATGATTCTCATGGTTGGTCGAGATTGGGGATTCGCATGTAAACATAAGAGAGCAAGGTTCATTATTAGAGATAACTCATCAGTCAGCGTTGGAAGTGTAGGACGTGAAAGACGCGGATCTAAAACAGATTTCAAGTGGATTCTTCGATCATTTGTTGAATTCATTTGAGCTATGAGTTCTCCTGGATGCTTTCCCATCAGAATTTCAAGTGCCAATACACCAAAGCTATAAACGTCACATTTCTCAGTTACGGCCATTGTGTAAGCAAGCTCTGCAACAACTAAGATATAGAATTAAGCGGATTCTGAAATTAATATTTATTTGTTATTAAACAAACATTTGTAGCTGACCTGGAGCAACATAGCCATATGTGCCCGCAACCGCTGTCCAGTTAGATGAATCAGGCTTCAAGAACTTCGCAGTGCCAAAATCTGCTAAATGAGATTCCATCTCGGAATCTAGTAGAACGTTTTTACTTGAAATGTCTCGATGAATCAAAGGAGGAACATGATCGTGATGCAAGTAAGATAATGCATGAGCTATACCTTTAACAACTTGAATCCTTTTCACCCAATCAAACCCTTTTGCTTCCTTTTCATCACTTAGAATTCTAGCCAAGCTTCCCATTTCCATGTACTCATAGACCAAAAATGTATGCATTCCTTCATAACAGAACCCATAAAGCTTCACAATATTTCGATGCTTTATTTCTGTCAATGCTTTCACCTCGTTGCTAAAACTTTTTACGTTTCCAATCCCAAAATCTTTGGCCTGCATATTCAGCTTCTTTACTGCAAACACTTGACCACCTTGCATTTCTGCTTTGTAAACTTTTCCGGAGCCTCCTTCTCCAATGCAGTACATATCATCAAATTCGTCCGTAGCTTTAAGAATGTCATCATACACAACTCTCCCGTTAAAAAACCATACTGAGAATGGATTATCTCTCCTCGAAATAAATCCAACTCTTGACTCTCTTCTTGATTTTCGCCAACGGGTGAAGACAAAAATCCCTACAATTGCAAACAAAATGAACAAAACACTTGCTAAAGGAGCAACAATAGCAACAAGAAGTTTGTTATCCTTGTTTCCACCACCCTTATCTGTAGATAAGGCATTGCAGGGTCTTAAACCTTGGACTTTGCCGCATAAATCTTTGTTGTTGGCAAAAGCAGAAGATTGATTTGAAGAAAAGACAGAGCCATCAGGAAGAGGACCTTCTAAGTTGTTGTATGAGAGGTTAACGGCCACTAAGCTCAGCATGCTGCTGAGCGTAGCAGGAATTTCGCCAGAAAGATTATTGTGAGACAGATTCATGCTCTGTAAACTTGTCAGCTTCTCAAGCTGTGCTGGAATCTCCCCCGTAAGTGAATTGTAACTCAAATCTAGTAAATCTTGAAGGCCTACAAGATTACCAATTTGGAAGGGGATTGTGCCATTCAAGTTGTTCTGGCTCAAACTCAAACTTCGCAGATCTCTCAATTCACCAATTTGTTTTGGAATTGGCCCATTTAGCCTGTTCATTGACAGGTCTAATGAGTCCAAATTCAATAGTTCTCCAATTTCTTCAGGTATTGGACCTGAAATATCGTTACCATTCAGGCTTAAAGTTGAAAGCTCTGTCAAATTTCCAATTTGGGCAGGTATTTCTCCTGAAAGCTGGTTGGAGGATAGGTCAAGTACTACTAGCTGGCTCAATGAACCAATCTCAGCCGGAATTTTACCGCCTATGGAATTACCAGCAAGTCCCAGCAGGGTCAATTTTTGGCACTTCCCCCATTTCGGCAAGACTTCACCCTGCAATCTGTTGTAACTCAAGTCTATGTAAGTCAGGTTTGGATAGATTCCAAAATCTTGGTCCAAATCTCCTGCGATTTCATTTGATTCAAGCCGAACTCTGTACAGAGACGAGCAGCTTTTAAGGCTTGTTGGTATTGGACCGGAGAAATGGTTAAAAGATGCAGTGAAATTGATAAGCTTTCCTCCTTTACACACTTGTGGAGGTAACTGACCAGTGAAGTTGTTCTCAGATAGATGTAGAACAGTTAACGATGAGAGGTTTCCTAATCCTTCAGGAACTACCCCAGATAATTTGTTGATGAAAAGGCGCAAATTAGTTAACTTGCTCAGAGTACCAATATTTGCAGGAATTTCTCCTGAAAGTTGGTTTAAAGCTACACTTAGAACCGCCAAATCACTCAAATTACCAAGAGATGAAGGAATGGGACCACTAAGAAAATTCTCATCTAGAGCTAGAAGAGTCAGCAATTTACAATTGCCTATCTCTTCTGGAATGCGGCCAGTTAGCATGTTATCCTCAAGGAGAAAATTTTTAAGACCAAAAAGACCGGTCGTGGGCTGATTTTTGTCATCAGGAAACAAATGCGGGTCTATTCTTCCGGTCATATTGTTTCGAGAAACATCAAGCTCATAAACCTGAGTGAGATTAGCAAAAGAAAGAGGCAGTGTTCCATTGAAAGAATTTGTGGAAAGATCAAGGAACTGAAGCTTTGAAAGTAGGCCAATATTGGTTGGTATGGTGTCGAAAAGATAGTTTATTTTAACATCAAAGCGAATGAGGTTTGGAAATGAAGAGAAATCTAAGTCATGGAGGGTACCTGCTAATCCTGTGTTTGCAAGGTTTATTTCTGTAACACTCCCTGCATTGTTGCATACAATTCCGCTCCATCTGCAAGGACTTGGGGTGGTAGAATTTGAACTATTTCTAGCTGGTATCACCCATGATTGAACAATTGATTGGTTTACGAGAGTTTCTTTCCATTTAAGCAAGGCTTCTGTTTCTGTTAGTGAACTTGCTTTGCAGAAACAAAGCAGCACCGCCAGAGCAGCAACATACGCAAGTGAGAGGTATTTTGTTTGGCTCGCCATAGGTTAGAAACTTGTCTTCTTTTTTGTTTCATATGTGAGCTCAACTTTGGCTGCCCTTTTGGTAACTATATATGATTTTCTAATCTATTTCTCAGCATGGAATTGACTATTTGGAGCTAGCACGCATTTCATGAAATTCAAACTAAGATATTCAAAAAAATAAAGAAGTCAATCAACTTGAGGCATGAAACTTCAACTACCGCACATTGATTTTCAGTTGACGTTAATTCTTGGCTTCTTGGTCAATTGGCTGCTCAACAAGAATTTTAGAACTCTTGACATAACTCAAAATCATTTAAATGAAGACACAGAAAAGTGAAAAGGTATTCATCCATCAGCAGGAGCCTCTAAGTGGTTGAATATTGGACATGAGCCCCTTTCATTTTTCAGTGAATGAATTTTCGCTTTTCTTGGTTCGGGCCACCACAGGGACATGTTTGGGGGACTTGCAATTAAGATTGATTGACTTTTTGTGGGCGGCACAAAACATATAAAGGAAAACGCGTACGGTTTTGCTACGTATGTTTCCCATTAACATATTGGAGGAAACAGTGCCATAACAAACATCACTACCCCTTTGTTCACCACTGCTTGGACTGGAAAGATAACAACAAAGACAAAATGTAGCATCCTTTGCTATTCTATATTCGAGCCAGGTTTTATTTTGTTGAAACCAGGTAGGATTAGATCTTCAGGACTGCTTTTCAAATAGTTTTTCTTGAAAATCATAGAGTTCAGGTTGACAAGGACCCTTTTGTGTAATTATGCTCTTCAAACTTGATCTTAAACACAAGGATCGATCATAATTTGGAAGTGGATGTCGTAAACTAGGATCTGTTGGAAGATGTGACAAATCAAGCTCAACTTTGTCTTGTTTTACCTCCCAAAAAAACTTTGTCTTGTCTTTAAACCACCACTGTCCTCCTTTAGAAGTGGTGTCATAACTAACTTTCTTTTGAAATACCTCTCCATAACCGTGCCTAGTCCAAAAAATAGAATATGAGTAATTGAGTATATAATGGAAAATTAAAGGTATCAATCAAATAATTTTTAGCAAGAGTTGAATTATTTGACACCTCTTTAAAAAATCTATTAAAACCCTTATTATGTATTTACATTTTTACCCAAACTGAAATTACCTAAAAAGACTTATATATTCGATAAAACTTACTCGTTAATTTAATTTCAATGAAAACTCTTTACACCCATATTCAGTTATATCTTTAAAATTTCAGTCAAAATCTATTTATCGCATGGAAAACAAACACAACTTGAGACGTTTTCAAATCAAACAATAAATTTTATGGTCAAGAAGCTTTAATAAATCCGAAGCTTTTGAGTTCACAATTCTTGTGCAGTTGCAATTGATCTAACAAAGTCAGTACTGTACGTAATTAAACTTATTCGAGTTCTATCCCAAACCCAAACTCTTTTATAAAGTAAAAACTAATTTCTTTACTCATCCTCCACGAATCAGCAGGCACAAGGTTAACTTCTCAAAAGAAACTCAGTAGACAATAGCTATTTTAATAAAAACAAACCACTCTTTACTTTCTTTGCTTGCTTAATTATTTGAGCAAACTAACAAATCCCAGCAATGTCTTAAAATTTTGGCCAACTAGCAACTCCTAAAGTATGCAAACCAACAAACCTAGGCAAGTACCGATTTGAAAGAAAATCTATTTAGCCATTATTCGGGTTAATCAAACAAAAAAAAATTATTAATTAAATTATTGTTTGATATAACTTAGCAGAAATAATAATATATCATTATAATTATGAATAGAACTTTAAGAATTAAGAGTAGCTATTGGAACTTAATTGGAAGATGATTTGTATTTGTTAGTCTTTGGCCTTGGAGATTTGCAAACGTGAAACATCGTTGGATTCTTGAAGGCTTTAGGGATTCTAGATGCAGGATGTTGAATTGGAAAAGAAATTAATGAGTCAAATTATTTTTAGATTAAAATAGAAAAATTAATTTGATTAAATTTCATGTCGGAAACTTTTTAACTATTTAAAGAAGTTACATTTTTTTACTTTTAACAGGATACAATATAATTTGGGCCTATGAAATAAATAACCAAGGGCTTTAATGAATATACATGGCATTAAAATTAATTATATACGCTAAGTAAGTCATTTAATTTAGAAGGAAATTTGAGTTCAGGGGGGACTCTAGCCCCCTGTGGTCCCTCTTTGGATTCGTTAATGTTCAGAATTAAAAAAAAAATCAATTATTATATATTGAGCTAAAATTTGCATTAACTATTTAAATATTTGTTTGATAAATATACAAAATTTATATAACTAATGAAAAATAAATCATATACCCTGATAAGATAATCATTCAACCAACACTTGAATAATTCATCAGTTTGCACATGTTAATTCGTACAAAATATCTCTGTCTCAAGTTTTTCTCTTAAGTCCTATGTGATATTAAGGTACTGTAACTTAAAAGTTATAGCTATTGTAGAAAAAAAAATGTACAATTGTTGAAAAAAAAGTTATACTTATGAGATAGAAATTAATAATATATTGTAAATATAATTTTTAAATAATAATTTGCAAAGTATAATATAATTTTCATCATATAAATATAAAATCAAATCAATTTAGTTTTCAAGATATTGTAGCTAGTGTTTACTAAATATTTTATTAATGTAGTTTTTAAGTTACAATTGTCCAACTTGAAAATCAAGTAGCACCTTATTTATTACACAAGTTAATTAGTCAGTATTGTAAAAAACACAGACTATATACAATTTGTGTGCACAAATTGATAGGCATGGATTGTGTTGGTTGTATTTGATTAAAAATACTTAATTTTTTATCCAACTAATGTCTTTACAATACATCAATTTGTACACACAAATTTATTCAAACATTTATTCAACATCATTTATCGATTTGAGCAAGAAGATGATCGAATTGGATCTTGTAATAAAAGCGGAACAAAGAAGGATATATTTTTTTCTTTCTCTTATTTTCATTCATTGTACAACATATTAGTTAATATAGTGACAAAATTATTTATTATAATGACCATCCCAAGGAAAATCACTTAAGGTAACATGACAACTTGATAAACCAATAAATTTGGAGGATCATAACTCAAGTACTCAACATCTATTAATACATCATCAATATCTGTTTACCACATTATAAGGATTAGTGGTTACTAATTTTATGTTCTTGTTAGCATTAACAGATGCCCTTGCTCCACTCTCGGCACAACACGGAGCCAAAGTAGGACTTCCAATTTT
Source organism: Citrus glauca (assembly GCA_029633175.1). Taxonomy (NCBI): domain Eukaryota; kingdom Viridiplantae; phylum Streptophyta; class Magnoliopsida; order Sapindales; family Rutaceae; genus Citrus; species Citrus glauca. The sequence continues at coordinate 2,362,549 of JAQOOD010000009.1, forward strand.
ATTTTTCAGATTTTTATAAGCATAAAAATCTCCTATTTTTGTTTGCTTAAAATAAAATGCCCTACTTTCTCAATCCCATATGATAGCTCACATATTTTAAATTTAATTCATAATATTTATTCAAGAAAAGGCAGGGCAACTTCGGATTTATCCGAATCCGATTATATTTCATATGGTTCGAATTGAGAAAAAAACTATTTGATTTCATTGCAAACTTTAAAGTTGATCCAACTTGATTGAAAATAAATAGGATCAGATTCAGATTAGATGAATATTTTGGATAAATTCGGATTCGGGTCAGTTTGGATTGAGTTTGGATTTGAGGTCTTTTGACAATTTTAACAAAAGTTCTCAAAATCTATAATTAGTGAAAACACAAGTAAATGTCGGTGAAGCCTTGGATCCCTTGGAACCAATTAAATAGCTATGCATAATATTCTTGAACGCTGGATCAACGAAGCAATTTAGTAATTCTATATGATGACATTCCCAAACCATTTTCAAATTATTAAAAAGAAGGCATATGCAGAACATCCAATTTCAGAGAGAGAGAGCTAGAATGGCAAGCAAAGAAGAAAGTGCAGAGAAGGAGCCCTTGGATCTCATAAGACTCGGCTTCGACAGGCGCATCGACGTCAAACTCCCATCCGACTTTGAACTCCGTGGCAAACTCCATGCATATGATCAGCATTTACATGATTCTTGGGGATGTTGAAGAAGTTGTCACTACAGGTGGAAATCGATGATGAAACTTATAAGAGTGCAACTGGTCGGTTGCGCATCGATGCCGATCAAGATGCGGCTAGGAACATTTGGGTTGCGTCGCCGGCATCATGGGAGATTGGAAGAGCTTAAAGTGTAGCTGATTTTTTTTTTTAATTAGATTTTCAATTTGGGATATTGACTTTTGTTAATTGATTTTTATATTTAGTTATTTTATTTTTTTAATTAGTAGTGCAATCCCATCGGATTTTTCAGATCAACCTGAATTCGATCCTATCCCAATCAAATCTGATTGGATGGCCGAAATTATATCTGATTGGATTTTCGACCAAATCTGAATTTGATCCGCAATTGCTTCAGATCTGATGCCCAATCCTGGGAGGAAGATTTTGAAATTCTAATTATGAGAGTGCTCTTCGATATTAAGGTGATGAAAAAGCCACAACTGCTGAAAGAAAAATTATAATTATAAAATAAAAGTTAATAATACGTGAGAAATATAAAATTTAAATGATGATTTTGATAAAAATAATCAAAATATATAAACTTTCAATACAAAAATATTGGATCAAATAATTTAATTTTTAAATTATAGTAATTATTTATTAAATACTTTAATATTGTAACTTTTAAGTTATATTTGTCAAACATGTTTTAGATTTGTAGAATAATGATCATTTTCAAAGTCCGAAGTATTATTTGGAGCTAACTGACGTGGCAACCAGGATGAAGTTAAATAAAAAATCAGTTATGAATTCTGTTTCCAACTGCGGGGGATTTGAAGCTGACAAATAAAATAACAGATTTTGAGGGCCCTGCTTATTTAGATCAAGTGAGATCACGAAAGAGTGATAAGGTCTGGATCTCATATATGGAGTAATCTCAAGTGTTCATTGTATTTGTTCTTGTGAATTGACTTAAGTTATTGGTGAGGAATATTCTTAAATAGACCCACGTCCAATGACAGTTGCCCGGTTTTGTTCATTTTGCTTGCTTAAAGTAAGAACATGCAAAAAGGATTCTTTAATTATCTTTTGCTGTACTTCAGAAAGGTAATGATCAAACTGAAAAATAAATATTTCAGCGAAGGACATGGTGATGGTTAATGAATAACGATCAACAAAGAAAAATTTAAGCATGATTATCATTACATAGGAGGATTCAAACCACTGTTACATATGCGGAATACACAATTGTTCACAGTTAGCACACACAGAAGAAGTGAACACACCGCTGGCTCATGTGTGTTTCATAAATTTACATAAAATGTTGCTACTTGCTAGTCAGAATCAGCTTCCACTACAAGCCTTTGCGAGATAATTCTCGTAGTTGGTCGAGATTGGGGATTCGCATGTAAACATGAGAGAGCAAGGTTCATTATTAAAGATAACTTATCAGTCAGCGACGGAAGTTTACGTGGTGAAAGACGAGTATCTAGCACAGATTCCAAGTGGATTCTTCCATCATTCATTGAGTTTAGTTCCCCTGGATGCTTTCCCATCAAAATTTCAAATGCCAAAACGCCGAAGCTATACACATCACATTTCTCAGTTACGGCCATTGTGTAAGCAAGCTCTTCAACAACAAAGACAGAGAATTAAATGGATAGTGAAATTAACATTGATTTCTTACTAAACAAACATTTGCAGCTTACCTGGAACAACATAGCCATATGTGCCTGCAACTGCAGTCCAGTTAGATGAATCGGTCTTTAAGAACTTTGCAATGCCAAAATCTGCTAAATGAGCTTCCATGTCGGAATCGAGTAGAACATTTTTACTTGAAATGTCCCGATGAATCAAAGGTGGAACATGATCGTGATGCATGTAAGATAATGCATGAGCTACACCCTTAACAACTTGAATCCTTTTCACCCAATCAAACTCTTTTGCTTCCTTTTCATCACTTAGAATTTTGGCTAAGCTTCCCATTTCCATGTACTCATTGTTGGGAAAAAATCAGATTTTTAAATTTTTATAAAACCTATTAAGGACCGCTCTCATATAATATATAAGAACACGTAATCTAGAAATTTTACCTTGAAAATCCGAGTTGGCTTTTTCCGCTGAAGTGATTTAGCCTCCTAGATCACGATCTGCAACCACCTCTCCTGTTAGATCACGATCCGTCACCACCACGCTTGTTAGATCACGAACTGCCACCAACGATCTTCCAGGTTATGACTCAGGTTCGATCTGCACTTGACGTGTGGGCGCCTTTATCACTACCAAAGCAACTAGCACGAGAAAATTTTTCTCTCAACAATAGAGAAAAAAATCTTATTTTCAGATTTGTGTAAAGTGGCTCCTCTCTTTTCTTTAGAGAAACTGGGCCTTTTATATCACCCTTTAGTGAAACTCTAGGCTCCAAAACAATCCAAAAATAAAACTCACGTTTATTTTCTTTTTCAATAGGGGACCCACCTTGTAAAATAACATAAGGCTCCTTATATAAAAGCTAATTAAATGGAGCCTCCCATTAAATGATATAATTAGGCTTTTGACCCAAATAGTTAATTATCTTGCTTATTAGTCCAGTAGTGGTGCAGTCAATTAAATGAACTAACCCGGGGATCATTTGGGAACATCATACAATAGTGGCTACAATAATTAGGCCTGTAATTAAACTAGCCAATTATTTAATTCCAAATCTACTCTACTAAAAGATTGGAATTGACTTCCATAATTGTATGCTCGAATAATAATTCGTCCCAAGCCACATTGATTTCTTTACTGCACAATCCTTTATACCACATCGTTAATTAAATTGATATCTCAACTGTCCAATCAATTTAATAACATCTTATTCCTTGATCCTTACTGATTTTCTCTAATGATAATTTTCAACATACTAAATATGTTGACACAGTCTGGCCCGAGAATTCTATAACCAAGTGCCGAAAACCTATCAAGAGATGTGTTGTACAAATTCTATATTGTTAATCTATAACTCCAATACTCATAATTGCTCCCACCAAGATACCAGGTAATCTTGACCACAAAGATGTGTCGTGCTCATTGGTAACTCAAATGGAATAACAATCACAATCATGAAATCATAATTAACTCAAGATTAAGATTACAGTAAAATCAACGCCTATGAGATTTAATAAGTCTGACAGTTATTACAAAGTTAATTAAATCTCATATGTGATCCAGTTCAATGTAGTCGTACTACATCAATAAATTCATACATGATTAAGCCAAATCATTCAATGAATTTATTACAGTCTATACCTAAATAAAGTGCCCAACTTTATTTATCAACTGCAAACTAAATTTATTTAATCATAAGATAACTTGTATTTATGTCTTCTGTGAATCCACATAGTGATCACATAAATACATATAATATGATTAAATGGACTTTAATACAAATATTAATGCAATCAAGATATTTGGATAAATACCTCATTAATTTTATTAATCAGAAAAAATATTTATTTCAATTAAATAAACACATATGCTTTTAAAGAGCATATTTTCCCAACAATCTCCCACTAGCTCTCAAAGCATATTTGGCATCTCACGCATGCCCATGGATTCTAAGTGCGAGTAAAAAGATTTCCCAGGTATGGCCTTAGTAAAAGGATCTGCCAAGTTTTGCTGTGACGCAATCTGAGTAACCTCCACATCACCTCTCTGCACTATATCCCTTATAAGATGATACTTCCTCTTAATATGTTTTTGTTTCTTGTGGTTCCTTGGTTCCTTAGATTGAGCTACCGCACCACTATTATTGCAAAATAGTTTCAAGGGTGCAGATACAACATGTACCACCTCAAGATCTTGTAGGAACTTGCGGAGCCATACAGCTTCTTTTGCAGCTTCAGATGTAGCCACATATTCAGCTTCAGTTGTGGAGTCTGCGATACAAGATTGTTTCACACTCCTCCAACTAATAGCTCCACTTCCCAATGTAAACACATAGCCGGAAGTTGATTTTTTGGAATCCTTATCTGACATAAAGTCAGAATCAGTATAACCCACTAGAATGAGTTCATCACCAGAATACACAAGCATATAATTTTTGGTTTTTTTCAAATACTTCATTATATGCTTGACCGCAGTCCAGTGTTCAGGTCCATGATTAGATTGATATCTACTAACCATCCCTACCGCAAAAACAGATGTCTGGTCTAGTGCAAAGCATGGCATACATAAGACTTCCCACAGCTTCTGCATAGGGAACTCGTCTCATTCTCTCTATCTCTTCAGATGTTTTAGGTGATTGATCCTTAGAGAATGTAATTCCATGTCTGAATGGTAATAAACCAGTCTTGGAATTTTCCATGCTAAATCTAGCCAATATCTTATCGATATAGACTGCTTGAGACAAGGCTAAAGTTTTATTCTTTCGGTCTCGTAGTAACTTGATACCAAGAATATAACTTGCCTCTCCCAGGTCTTTCATATTAAATTGTTTTGCTAACCAACTCTTTATCGTAGTCAATACTCCTATATCGTTTCCAATTAGAAGAATATCGTCTACATAAAGAATTAGGAATGATACATATTTTTCTTGAATTTTCTTGTACACACATGGTTCATCAATGTTCTGAATGAATCCAAACGATTTAATCGCTTGATCAAATCTAACGTTCCATGACCGGGATGCTTGCTTCAATCCATAAATGGATCTATGCAACTTACATACCATGTGTTCTTGGCCTTTTTGTATAAATCTATCTGGTTGCTGCATGTAGATGTTTTCTTCAAGATGCCCGTTAAGAAAGGCAGTCTTGACATCCATTTGCCAAATTTCATAATCTAGCACTGCAGCAATGGAGAGCAGAATCCTGATGGATTTAAGCATAGCAACTGGAGAAAAAGTTTCCTTATAATCGATTCCCTCTTTTTGAGTAAACCCTTTGGCTACTAATCTGGCTTTAAATATTTCCACCCTTCCATCTACTCCTCTTTTTCTCTTGTAGATCCACTTGCACCTTATAGGTTTTACCCCATTTGGTGCCTCGACAAATTCCCAGACTTTATTGGAATACATAGATTCCATATCTTGATTTATGGCCATTTTCCAAAATTCAACATCTCTATCTATTAGAGCTTCGTTGTAATTAGTGGGATCTTGTACATGTTCATCTGAGATAGCCGTATAGGTTTCTCCCAAAAGCATGTATCTCGCAGGTAACCTAGTTATCCTTGCACTACGATGAGGTTCTAAAAGTGATAGTTGTTCAGGGATAATCCTGTGTTGATCATCTGGTTGTTGTTGTTCTTTCTGTTTTGTAACAGACATTGAAAGCTGAGCATCAACCTGATCACCTGACAGTTCTTCAAGTATTACCTTACTCTTAGGTTTGAAGTTATTCATATAGTCTTCCTCGAGGGAAGTGAAATGTGTGCTCACGATCACTTTCCTATCTTGAGGACTATAAAATAAACCTCCCTTTGTTCCTTTCGGATACCCCACAAACATACAAACCTCAGAACGTGAATCCATTTTGTCTACCTTTGGTTTCAGCACATGTGCTGATGATCCCCAAATACAGACATGTCGTAAACTTGGTTTGCGACCTAACCATAATTCTATTGGGGTTTTAGGCACTGACTTAGATGGAACTAAGTTCAAGAGGTAAACTGCAGTTTCGAGTGCTAGTCCCCAAAAAGAGATTGGTAATGACGAATAACTAAGCATAGATCTCACCATATCCAAAAGAGTTCTATTTCTTCTTTTAGCTACCCCATTTTGTTGTGGTGTTCCTGGGGTAGTCAATTGAGATATAATCCCATTTTCAACCAGATACTCTTTGAAATCTCTTGAGAGAAATTCACCACCTCGATCAGATCGAAGTTTCTTTATGTTCTTATCTAATTGCTTTTCTGTCTCAGCCCTATACTCTTTGAATTTCTCAAGAGCTTCAGACTTGTGACACATCAGACAAACATAACCGTATCTCGAGTAATCATCAGTGAAAGTAATGAAATACTCATAACCTCCTCGAGCTTGTACATTGATTGGTCCACATACATCTATATGTACCAATTCAAGTTGTACTGTTGCACATACTCCTTTGGCCGAGAATGGCTTTTTGGTCATTTTCTCTTCTAAACAGGATTCACAAAGTGGCAACGATTCATTTTCTAATGGACCCAAGAGCCCATCTTTAATAATTCTTTGTATCCTATTTTGGTTTATATGACCCAAGCGTAAATGCCAGAGGTAACATTGGTTGAAAGAAATTTTTCTTTTCTTAGATAAATGTGTATGCTCATCATTATTGATCACTGTGTCATGCATAGAATGGATCACTGGACTTAAATGATATAAATTATCTTCCAATGTACCAAAACAAATAAGTCTCTTATTATGAAAAATAGAAACAGAGGATTCAAAATTTACAGTGTACCTTTGCTTTGACAAACAAGCTACTGAAATTAAATTCCTCTTAATGTCTGGAACATAAAGACAATTATTCAAAACTAAAGTCTCATTATTAAAAGATAATAAAACAGATCCAGTCTTCACTGTTGAAACGAACTGTCCTGTCCCTAACTGCAGCTTGACGCTTCCTTCATTTATTTTCCTAGTTTCCTGAAACCAATAAAGTGAATTACAAATATGATTAGTTACTCCTGAATCCAACACCCAAGTGTCAATAGGATTCTGAACTAAACAGGCCTCAATTACAAAAAGATTTCCCATACCTGATTTTACAATCTTAGGCCAATCCTTTTTCCAGTGACCTTTCTGTCCACACTTAAAGCATTTGCCTTTCGGCTTGCCATCTTGCTTGGTAGACGGTTTCTTTTTCCCAGCTTTCTTCTTACCTTTGCCTTTCGGCTTAGGCCCAGAAGTTGACCTTTTTTCAGTAATATTTATGCTTCCCAGAGATTTCTCAGCACGATAGATCTCTTCAGCAGAATGGAGTTCGTTCATCAATTCAGTTAAAGTCATGTTTCTTTTGTTCATGTTATAATTGACCTTAAACTCCTTGAATGTTTCTGGCAGAGATTCTAGCACCATATCAATCTTTGAGTTATCATCGATTTGTGCTCCCTGAATCTCAGCGTCATTCAAATAGTTCATCATTTTGAGGACATGATCACGAACTCTTGTGCCCTTCCCCATTTTACTGTTTATAATTGCTTTCAGCGCTGCTTGTCTCGCGGAGCGAGTACTCTGCCCGACCAGCTGTTGGAGACTATCCATTATTTCAGTGGCAGTCTCCAAGTTCTGATGTTTGGTCTGCAGAATATAGAAATCGAGGCTAAAATATAGCACTTTGCCATTTCATTGGCCTTTTGCCATTTCTCATAAAGCCTCCTCTGATTTCTATGACCATCATCCACTGGAACTGGAGGGCATGGCTGGGTTAAGACATATTTATAATTTTCAGCAGTCAAGACAATGAATAGATTTCTTTTCCAATCTATATAGTTCTCTCCAGTGAGTTTGTTTTGACTCAGAATAATAGTAAGTGGGCTCAGGGAAGACATTTTCTGAAAAATAAAACATCTATGCATAAATAATTTAAAATAATATTCACAATAAATGACAAAAATGCAAAAAACCATAAATGCATTTTAATTTATTTGTAACGATAATCTAGTACCGCTTTGACAAGCTATCCGTTGGGGAAGTCATGTCTACACTTACTAGACCCAATTATCCATTGGATTATTTACTTTCATGTAGAGACATGATAAATAATTCTCGTTATCCTTTTGGGCATAAATTTATTAACAGAGCTTCGTTGGGAAGGTTAATAACAAATTTTAGTTGAGTGTATAACCATTGTTTCAATCTAGATATTTTTCATATCAATAGTCACCGTTGGGGTGAACAATCGATTAAAAAATATTTCAATTTTATCTTTGAAAAAGTTCATCAAATAAAATATTTAATATATATACCCTCCGAAGGAAGCATCACCGTATCATGAAGTCGAGGTATATACATAATTTTATTATTGAACTAACAATGGAGCCCGTGGGAAAATTATCTTGAATTTTCCCTTTCCCACTCAATATTTTAAAATTAGTTTTTCCTTTTTAAAACATACATATTGTTAATTGCATGCTTCCTATAATATTATCTAGACGAAATCTAATATTATTAAGCATAGGCAAATTACAAACAATATAATGAAATTCATAATTAATGAATGACATGTATCATTATGCATAGAGTGGCACTACCTATTCTATATGACATGTTATCATGGCATGTGAACATCCAAAAACATAACATATAGGAAAACAATTAAATAATCTTAATTCATGGCTTTCCTAATAATGAAAAATACATTAACCCTAAGCCTAATCTTCATTGGGCTTCTTGTCAATGTCCATCTTCCACAAGCTTGTCTTTGTTAATAGACTAGGGAAAATTGGGCTCTTAAATTTATAATTGGTCCAATTTTAATTTTAAAAAAAATAAAAAAATTTATTAAAATAAATCTTTTGAACGAAAAATAAATTTAATGTATTTAATTTTGTCTATGTATTTTTAATCCATTAAGCGAAATTGAAATTGGGCCTAAAACTAGGATTCATTAAGCCCAAAATCGTTTTTGGACTTAAATGCAAAAAATTAAAACGTATATACCCAAAAGAAAAACTTATAAAAAAATAAGTCCCTTCATGATAAAACCATGAAACCCTAAAATCATATTTTTCTTTCTTTTATTTTCCCCAGCCGCCAACTCCAAAACCTCCGCCACTATTCGGACGTTGCCATCGCTCTCCGACGCCGAACTACCCACCGTTGCCTGGCCGGAAAAAACTTGCCACTGCCCGCGCGCGCAACCGGCTGTTCGTGCTTCGTGCAGCGCGAGCGGCGCGCTGATGGCCACGCTGGCCGCGCGCGCTGCTTCCTACGCGAGCAGCGTGAGCGGGCTGCTTGTTGTTTTGCGCCGCGCGCGATAGTTGCTGCTGCGCACAGCGTGAGCCACCAAGCTGCTTGAAAAAATTCCGGCTTCCATAATTTTCCAGCAAGCTTCCGGCACGTTTCCGTAATTTTCCAGTGATGAATTACAAATTTACTATGCCAATTTTTGGCTTACAAAATTTCTTTTATTATAAAATAAATCAAGAGAAAAACATGATGATAAAAAAACCACCTCTCTTGTTACAGATCCAAACAGAAAAATACAACGGAAAATCTAACCATGAATTAAGACAAACCGGAACATGCTTTATTCATATATTAAACAATAAATATATGTCTGAATAAATTGTGCCACTTTAATACATAAATTTCAATAATGATTTCATAAGAAATTCTTATATATTAATATGAGATGGCTCTGATACCAATTGTTGGGGAAAAATCAGGTTTTTAAATTTTTATAAAACCTATTAAGGACCGCTCTCATATAATATATAAGAACACGTAATCTAGAAATTTTACCTTGAAAATCCGAGTTGACTTTTTCCGCTGAAGTGATTTAGCCTCCTAGATCACGATCTGCAACCACCTCTCCTGTTAGATCACGATCCGTCACCACCACGCTTGTTAGATCACGAACTGCCACCAATGATCTTCCAGGTTATGACTTAGGTTCGATCTGCACTTGACGTGTGGGCGCCTTTATCACTACCAAAGCAACTAGCACGAGAAAATTTTTCTCTCAACAATAGAGAAAAAAATCTTATTCTCAGATTTGTGTAAAGTGGCTCCTCTCTTTTCTTTAGAGAAACAGGGCCTTTTATATCACCCTTTAGTGAAACCCTAGGCTCCAAAACAATCCAAAAATAAAACTCACGTTTATTTTTTTTTCAATAGGGGACCCACCTTGTAAAATAACATAAGACCCCTTATACAAAAGCTAATTCAATGGAGCCTTCCACTAAATGATATAATTAAGCTTTTGAACCAAATAGCTAGTTATCTTGCTTATTAGTCCAATAGTTGTGCAGTCAATTAAATGAGCTAACCCGGGAATCATTTGGGAACATACAATAGTGGCTACAATAATTAGGCCTGTAATTAAACTAGCCCAATTATTTAATTCCAAATCTACTCCACTAAAAGATTGAAATTGACTTCCATAATTGTATGCTCGAATAATAATTCGTCCCAAGCCACATTGATTTCTTTACTGCACAATCCTTTGTACCATATCGTTAATTAAATTGATATCTTAACTGTCCAATTAATTTAATAACATCTTATTCCTTGATCCTTACTGGTTTTCTCTAATGATCATTTTCAACATACTAAATATGTTGACATACTCTGGCCAGAGAATTCTATGATCAAGTGCCGAAAACCTATTAAGAGATGTGTTGTACAAATTCTATATTGTTAATCTATAATTCCGATACTCATAATTGCTCCCACCAAGATACCGGGTAATCTTGACCACAAAGATGTGTCGTGCTAATTGGTGACTCAAATGGAATAACAATCATAATAATGAAATCATCATTAACCCAAGATTAAGATTACAGTAAAATTAACGCCTATGAGATTTAATAAGTCTGACAGTTATTACAAAGTTAATTAAATCTCATATGTGATCCAGTTCAATGTAGTCGTACTACATCAATAAATTCATACATGATTAAGACAAATCATTCAATGAATTTATTACAGTCTATACCTAAATAAAGTGCCCAACTTTATTTATCAACTATGAACTAACTTTATTTAATCATAAGATAACTTGTATTTATGTCTTCTGTGAATCCACATGGTGATCACATAAATACATATAATATGATTAAATGGACTTTAGTACAAATATTAATGCAATCAAGATATTTGGATAAATACCTCATTAATTTTATTAATCAGAAAAAATATTTATTTCAATTAAATAAACACATATGCTTTTAAAGAGCATATTTTCCCAACACTCATAGACCAAAAATGTATGCATTCCTTCATAAGAGAACCCATAAAGCTTCACAATATTTCGATGCTTTATTTCTGTCAATGCTTTCACCTTGTTGCTAAAGCTTTTTACATTCTCAATCCCAAAATCTTCGGCGTGCATATTCAGCTTCTTTACTGCAAAGACTTGACCACCTTGCATTTCTGCTTTGTAAACTTTTCCGGAGCCTCCTTCTCCAATGCAGTACACATCATCAAAGTTTTCTGTAGCTTTAAGAATGTCATCATACACTTTCTCGTCAAAAAAACATACTGAAAATGGATCGCTCTCGTTGAAATAAATTCAGCTCTTGACTCTCTTCTTGATTTACGCCAAAGGGTGAAGACAGAAATCCCTACAATTGCAAAAAAAATGAACAAAACACTTGCTAAAGGGGCAACAATAGCAACAACAAGCTTGTTGTCCTTGTGCCCACCACCCTTATCCGTAGATAAGGCATTGCAGGGTCTTAAACCTTGAGCTTTGCCGCATAAATCTTTGTTATTGGTAAAAGCAGAAGATTAAGTTGAAGAAAAGACAGAGCCATCTGGCAGAGGACCCTCTAAGTTGTTGTATGAGAGGTTAACAGCCACTAAGCTCAGCATGCTGCTCAGCGAAGCAGGAATTTTACCAGAGAGATTATTGTGGGACAGATTCAAACTCTGTAACCTTGTGAGCTTCCCAAGCTGTGCTGGAATTGAAGGACAACATTTGCCCATGAGGTTCCTAATAATGCAACATTTGTGCAGTAAAATTAAAACAGATGGCGGAAGCTCTAGAAACCTCGGATCGACTTCATTCAAAAACGAAATTCAAGAGGAAAGATTGAAGTTTAATTACCTCACTTCCAGTTTCGAAAATGACTTCGTGAAGTGGGAGAAAACGACTGAAAACAGCAAGCTCCGAACACTGTCCAGAAAATACAGCTCTCCACGAACAGCTTCTGTTTTGCCACGATCTGAGATCCCTTAAGCACCCCAATTGTGATGACTCTAATCATTCCACACTTAGAAATGTTCTAGGAGTTCAGAGGATTTGGAATCTCGAAATTTCATTAAGAAATGAGAGAGATAATGAAGAAACATGAGTGCTAGCTCATTTGATTCCTTTCACCAACTAAACCACCATTATCTCTAATAATGGCACCAAACATTATCATGAGCTAGACCCACCCACTTAGCCATTATTTATTGAAAGTGATCCCATCACTTTAATAAATTTATTTAACTAAATAAATAAATAGTTAAATTAATTAATTTCGGAATTAATTATTTAACCCCATTTTGATCACATCAAATGGTTAAATGTGGGCTTCTCTTGTGACATGTTCTAATGCTTTCTCTTAATCCATATTGGATCCAATAAAAGCCCATAATTCTAAACCCAAAATTGGTCTAGAAGTCCATAATCATATATGAACCCGAACATGTCCAAAACGGTCATTTTACGTGCTCGACATTCCATAATGTTTAATTGAGGATTTATGAAATTTATTTTGTTCCTTAAACTATTTATGGAACATCTAAATTTCTATCTTAAATCATATTTAAGATGTATTTATATTTATATTCATTCTCAATGAATTATAATATAAATATTGATTTTCCTAAAATTAGGAAATCTAACTTCTCATTTTCTAGTAACTCCTTTTTCATTTCTATATTGTGTGTGACCTTTTAGGTTCTTAGTTATAAGGTAGTAGAACTATTTTAATGATAACTCTTTATTCATTAAATGATGCTAAACTCTTTAGTCATCAATTAGAACCTTTCTAATGACCTTAAGATGCATTGGTAATACGCTTTACCAATATTGATCATAAGGTTTCTACAAGTCATGAGTGACACCTAGCAGTATATCACGACTATCCAAATAACAAGAATTGTTGGATCTATAGAACCTATTCCATTGTATCTCTATGTCTTGGTCTCTTCATCATCCATGTCCAGAGAAAAACACAGCTTATGGTTTATTATGTTAAGCAGTTGTGCTTTATCTCAAAATAAATATAAATGAACTTGGCATGTTAATATAATTTGAACTCCTTCAAATATATTTCACCTTGGCCAAGGATTTCTCATGCCAATTCATATTATCTCATAGGGACATCCTTTTTGTATATTACAAAGTGATGAATTCCATATTGGCCATCAACTTGTCTTCATACATAGCCAACCATGACAGCTATTGCTAGATCTCTTCCGTGATTAGGAATCAATCGTTATGCATTCACATATCAGAGATGTCTATGTATAAGACATCTGTTATGCCTCAGGTCTAAAGACCATTACTAAACATAGTGTCTGTTACAATGTATAATAAGCCATTAACACTCACGACCATATGGCTTACTATATTCGGTCAAGTTCAGTAAACTTATTCTCTTAACAAGTACCTATGTGTTTGACTTGACATCTCATGTCAATGATATGAAACTCACCATCCATCTTAGTATCACATACCATAAGGAGTCATAACACATACTAGTGTTTATAGGAATTTATAATGTCCAATCATAAATCCACCACTAGGAACTATTTTAGAAGTATAGTACAAAGGATACACGTTTCATATTCTTGACATACTCGAGAATGTGTTCCTTAACTATTTTACTTCTTGGACTATATTCATTAAATTAATATATGAATATTGATAACTTTGCCATTTTATAAATATCAAAATGCTATTCAAATACAATCATTCCCTAAACAATCAAATCACCATTCGATTGGCCTTTAGGGCATATTACTAACAATCTCCCACTTGCACTAAAGCCAATCGCTATGGTATCTCATACCCATCTTCTCAAGATGACGATCTAATTGCTGTTGAGTAAGTGCTTTAGTCAGAGGATCCGCAGTGTTATCAGCGGAGGCTACTTTCTGCATAGTGATATCACTCCTTCCAATGATTTCTTTAATAATGTTATATCTTCTCTCAATGTGTTTGGACTTCTGGTGAGACCTTGGTTCCTTAGCTTGTGCTATAGCTCCATTGTTGTCATGAGATTGACAACGCAATGGTTGGAACCACTTGAAGTTATTGAATAAACTTCCGTATCCAAACAACATCTTTTGCTGCATCTAATGCAGCTATATATTCCGCTTCAATGGGAGAATCTGCAGTAGTTGCTTGCTTGGAACTTTTCCAGCTTACTGCTCCACCATTGATAGTGAATAAAAATCCTGATGTAGATTTTCTGTCATCTACATCTGACTGGAAATCTGAATCAGTGAAGCCTTCAATTTTTAGCTCACCCTCTCCATATGTTAAGAACAAATCTTTAGTTCTTCTTAAGTACTTAAAGATATTCTTAACTGCGGTCCAATGTTCCTCACCCGGATTACTCTGGTATCTGCTAGTGACACTCACTGCATGAGCTATATCCGGTCTAGTACATAGCATAGCATAGATAAGACTTCCAATTGCAGAAGCATATGGAATCTTATTCATACGCTCTCTCTCATCATAAGTTTTTGGACTCATGCTTTTAGAGAGATGAATTCCATGTCTGAAGGGTATAAAACCCCTTTTGGAATCCCACATATTAAATTTCTTTAATATCTTTTCTATGTACTTAGCTTGACATAGACCTATTAATCTTCTGGATCTATCTCTATAAATCCTGATTCCCAAGATATACATTGCATCTCCTAGGTCTTTCATGGAGAAGTTTTGAGAAAGCCAAATTTTGACAGAAGACATTTGTCCAATGTCATTTCCTATAAGCAATATGTCATCTACATATAGCACAAGGAAAGTTATTGCACTCCCACTGACCCTTTTGTAAACACATGGTTCATCCTCATTCTTGATGAAACCAAATGATTTGATTGCATCATCGAATCGGATGTTCCAACTCCTGGAGGCTTGTTTTAGCCCATAAATGGACCTTTTTAGCTTGCATACTTTATGAGGATTTTTCTTAGATTCAAAACCACAAGGTTGCATCATATAGATATCTTCCTCAATGTATCCATTAAGAAATGCAGTTTTGACATCCATTTGCCAAATCTCATAGTCATAATATGCTGCTATAGCCAATAAGATTCTGATGGACTTTAGCATGGCTACTGGTGAAAAGGTTTCCTCATAGTCAATTCCTTGTATTTGACGATAACCTTTAGCTACCAACCTTGCTTTATAGGTCTCTACCTTTCCATCTAAGCCTATCTTCCTCTTGAAGATCCACTTGCATCCAATAGGTACAATACCTTCGGGTGGATCCACTAGAGTCCAGACTTGGTTGGTTCTCATAGAGTCCATCTCTAAATCCATGGCTTCAAGCCATTTCTTTGAGTCAATATCTGATATTGCCTCTTCGTAACTAGTAGGATCATCTCTATGATCCGTATCACCCAATAAAAATATATCATTCATCTGATGAAGAAAACCATATCTTTCTGGTGGGTGAATTATCCTACTAGATCTACGGAGTTGTTGTGTTCCTTGTGTTTGTACTTGAACAGGCTCTTCATTGGATTTATCCTCATTAGAATTCTCAATAAATTCTAATTTTCTTCCTTGCCCACCTTCTTGAATAAACTCTTTTTCAAGAAATATGGCATTTCTACTGACCAATACCCTTTGACCAGATTGGATGTAAAAGTAATAACCCAAAGTTTCCTTTGGGTATCCAATGAACCTCCCACTATCCGCTTTAGCTTCAAGTTTCTCACTCTTGAGTCTCTTGATAAAAGCAGGACATCCCCAAATCCTAAGTTAATTTAGGCTTGGTTGTTTACCATACCATATCTCATATGGTATTTTCGGTACAGACTTGGAAGGTACTCTGTTTAGTACATATGTTGCAGTAAGGAGAGCATATCCCCAAAGAGAAATTGGTAAGTCTGTATAACTCACCATTGATCGCACCATGTCTAACAGTGTGCGATTTCTCCTCTCAGATACTCCATTAAGCTCTGGTGTACCTGGAGGCGTCCATTGTGAAACAATACCATTTTCTTTAAGGTAAGACTGGAATTCTCCACTGAGATATTCACCACCTCGATCTGATCGTAGGGTTTTAATAAATTTTCCAGTCTGTTTCTCTACTTCATTTCGGTATTCTTTGAACTTTTCAAAGGCTTCATATTTATACTTCATTAAGTATACTGAACAATACCTTGAGTGATCATCGATAAAAGTTATGAAGTAGTAATATCCACCCCTTGCCATTTCATTAAATGGCCCACATACATCAGTATGTATAAGTTCAAGTAAATCAGTGGCTCTTGTACTTCGTCCAACGAAAGGTGCCCTGGTCATTTTTCCTTGAAGACATGATTCACAAGTTGGATAAGGTTCTAAACCAAATGGACCTATTAGTCCATCTTTAGCCAATTTTGTGACTCTATCTTCTCCAATATGACCTAGCCTTAAATGCCACTTATATTTGGGGCTTATTTCTTCTCTTTTCACGTTTATGTGTTATGGTATTTACATTCACAACATGCTCATTATTTTCTTTCATGTTTAGTACATAAAGATCATTATCTAAAGTACCATGTGCAACATATTTATTCTCATAATAAATATTTCAAATTTTATTTCTAAAATAAAATTCATAATTGTCTTTGCACAAACATGAAATTGAAACTATGTTCCTTACAGCAGAAGGAACAAATAAACAATCATTCAAACTTATAACATGCCCAGATGTCATTTTTAAGAAAAATGTCCCTATAGCTGAGGCAGCAACCATTGCTCCATTTCCCACTCTAAGAGACATTTCTCCTTGTTTAAGTCTTCTACTTCTTTTCAAATCCTGCATTGACATACAAATATGTGCGGTTGCAGCAGAATCTAAAATCCAAGAAGTAGATTGAATAATTGAAATATTAGTTTCAATAATGAGCATACCTTCACAAGGATTCTCTTTAGGCTTGACTTTCAAGCTGTTGAGATAAACTTTGCAATTCCTCTTCCAATGCCCATCCTTACCGCAATGGAAACATTTTCCTTTGTCATTGGGCTTATTAGCTTTCCCCTTCTTAATCCCACCTTTAGCCTTGGGTTGAAACTTTTTCTTTTTACCCTTTTTAGTTGAGGGTCCTTCTATAGCCATAACATCTTTTGGCTTCTTTATGCAAGTTTCAGCAGTATTAAGCATCTTTAGCAGTTCAGCAAGACTGCACTCAATTTTATTCATGTTAAAATTCATGATAAATTGAGAGAATGAGTCTGGCAAGGATTGTAGGATAAGATCGATAGCTAATTCCCCATCCATTGAGAAATTAAGAGCTTCCAGCTGCTCTATGTAATCAATCATTTTGAGTACATGCTCATTGACCGATCCTTCAGTCATTCTCATTCTAAACAGTTTCTTAGATATCTCATATCTAACTGTTCTGCTTTGTTCACCATACAACTCTTGTAGATGAAGTATCATGGAACTTGCATCAGGCATATTTTCATGTTGCCTTTGTAGCTCATTGGACATCGATGCCAATATATAGCTTTTAGCAGTGAGGTCATCATCTTGCCACTTCTGATAAGTGACACGTTCTTCCTCACTTGCTCCCTCAGGAATTTCATTTGGCTTAGGTGTATCAAGAACATAGCTAATTTTCTCATAATTAAGAACAATTCTTAAATTCCTTAACCAATCAACGTAATTGGGTCCCGTCAAACGGTAATTTTCCAGAATTCGTGCTAGCGGATTATTCATTATTAAATATTTCTGCAGAAAATATTAAATTAAATTATTAGCATTTTATTATAATCTATTTGATTTTGGTCTTTAAATCAAATAGTACCTCCCACTATTTTATCATTTCAATACACTCCCATATGTAAGAAACGGAAACTCTCATTGGTAAAAGTTTCTAGTAGGAATCGGATTCTCATTAGCATAAGTTTACCTCACCTAACAGTTCTTGGCTTACTTATTTTAATGAGTAGGTAACTCTTTACCAAATGCATCTCATGCATGTACCGATTATCCTTCGGCCTCTAAATCATTAATACCTCACCTAACAGTTCTTGGTATAAATGATTTAGTTAAGTTTACCCTAATACCCTTGCACATTTTCAAAACATCTTACTAACCTCACCTAACAGTTCTTGGTAGCTTAATGTATGAATTATGCATCATCGCATGATATATGGTTTATTTTCAACATTTTAATGAATGAGTAGCCCATGTATCCATGACAACTAGCCCAAGCATAAAATATTTTAAATATTCCATTGGTATTAGTAGGCCATGATGAATATTCTCAATATCCATCATTACAACTTAACAATAATTATTTTTATTTAATTAGGGAGTATTTGGGCATTATTATGGTCTCACTTTTTAGCATGTTATTCCATTTACAATATTCAAATATGTCTAAGCACCCTAATATACATCTCATGCATATTATAGACAAACCAACTAAGGATGATCATGGAATTTTCTAATAAAACCAATTTGAGCCAAAATTGGTTTTAAGGTCCACCTAGGTATCAAGCAAACAATAATGACTATGAGACATCTTATGCCTCAAATTATTACAAATATTAATTTCTATTTGAGAGGCCAAAATTACATTGAAAGTGCTGCAACAATCCATGAAGTCTTCTTGCTCCAATCCTCCAACGCACCGTAAATACGCCATCCTTCCTTTGGCAATCATCTCACTTTGTAGTAATTACATATTTAGAAGAATTGGGGTACAAATCTCAGGGGTAATGGGATACAATCAGATCTTAATAGAAGGAGGAACATGCAAGTCCCTATTTAAAAATATTACAACCATTTAAGCCTTTAGAAATCGGCCAAATCAACAAATGAATCAATAGCTCATTCAATCATGCATATATTCAATCATCACATGACATAAATATATCTAGGTCTTTCCATGATCATCCTTCATGCTATTATAAATGGAAATAACATAAATCATGCTTCAAAAATTCGAAATTGAATGAAGATAGCTCTGATACCACTTGAAGGACAACATTTGCCCATGAGGTTCCTAATAATGCAACATTTGTGCAGTAAAATTAAAACAGATGGCGGAAGCTCTAGAAACCTCGGATCGACTTCATTCAAAAACGAAATTCAAGAGGAAAGATTGAAGTTTAATTACCTCACTTCCAGTTTCGAAAATGACTTCGTGAAGTGGGAGAAAACGACTGAAAACAGCAAGCTCCGAACACTGTCCAGAAAATACAGCTCTCCACGAACAGCTTCTGTTTTGCCACGATCTGAGATCCCTTAAGCACCCCAATTGTGATGACTCTAATCATTCCACACTTAGAAATGTTCTAGGAGTTCAGAGGATTTGGAATCTCGAAATTTCATTAAGAAATGAGAGAGATAATGAAGAAACATGAGTGCTAGCTCATTTGATTCCTTTCACCAACTAAACCACCATTATCTCTAATAATGGCACCAAACATTATCATGAGCTAGACCCACCCACTTAGCCATTATTTATTGAAAGTGATCCCATCACTTTAATAAATTTATTTAACTAAATAAATAAATAGTTAAATTAATTAATTTCGGAATTAATTATTTAACCCCATTTTGATCACATCAAATGGTTAAATGTGGGCTTCTCTTGTGACATGTTCTAATGCTTTCTCTTAATCCATATTGGATCCAATAAAAGCCCATAATTCTAAACCCAAAATTGGTCTAGAAGTCCATAATCATATATGAACCCGAACATGTCCAAAACGGTCATTTTACGTGCTCGACATTCCATAATGTTTAATTGAGGATTTATGAAATTTATTTTGTTCCTTAAACTATTTATGGAACATCTAAATTTCTATCTTAAATCATATTTAAGATGTATTTATATTTATATTCATTCTCAATGAATTATAATATAAATATTGATTTTCCTAAAATTAGGAAATCTAACTTCTCATTTTCTAGTAACTCCTTTTTCATTTCTATATTGTGTGTGACCTTTTAGGTTCTTAGTTATAAGGTAGTAGAACTATTTTAATGATAACTCTTTATTCATTAAATGATGCTAAACTCTTTAGTCATCATTAGAACCTTTCTAATGACCTTAAGATGCATTGGTAATACGCTTTACCAATATTGATCATAAGGTTTCTACAAGTCATGAGTGACACCTAGCAGTATATCACGACTATCCAAATAACAAGAATTGTTGGATCTATAGAACCTATTCCATTGTATCTCTATGTCTTGGTCTCTTCATCATCCATGTCCAGAGAAAAACACAGCTTATGGTTTATTATGTTAAGCAGTTGTGCTTTATCTCAAAATAAATATAAATGAACTTGGCATGTTAATATAATTTGAACTCCTTCAAATATATTTCACCTTGGCCAAGGATTTCTCATGCCAATTCATATTATCTCATAGGGACATCCTTTTTGTATATTACAAAGTGATGAATTCCATATTGGCCATCAACTTGTCTTCATACATAGCCAACCATGACAGCTATTGCTAGATCTCTTCCGTGATTAGGAATCAATCGTTATGCATTCACATATCAGAGATGTCTATGTATAAGACATCTGTTATGCCTCAGGTCTAAAGACCATTACTAAACATAGTGTCTGTTACAATGTATAATAAGCCATTAACACTCACGACCATATGGCTTACTATATTCGGTCAAGTTCAGTAAACTTATTCTCTTAACAAGTACCTATGTGTTTGACTTGACATCTCATGTCAATGATATGAAACTCACCATCCATCTTAGTATCACATACCATAAGGAGTCATAACACATACTAGTGTTTATAGGAATTTATAATGTCCAATCATAAATCCACCACTAGGAACTATTTTAGAAGTATAGTACAAAGGATACACGTTTCATATTCTTGACATACTCGAGAATGTGTTCCTTAACTATTTTACTTCTTGGACTATATTCATTAAATTAATATATGAATATTGATAACTTTGCCATTTTATAAATATCAAAATGCTATTCAAATACAATCATTCCCTAAACAATCAAATCACCATTCGATTGGCCTTTAGGGCATATTACTAACAGGAATCCCCTCAGTAAGTGAATTGTAACTCAAATCTTGTAAATCTTGTAGGCCAACAAGATTACCAATTTGGAAGGGGATCGTGCCAATCAAGTTGTTCTGGCTCAAATTCAAAATCCGCAAATCTCTCAATTCTCCTATTTGATTTGGAATTGGCCCACTTAGCATGTTCATTGACATGTCTAATGAGTCTAATTTCAATAGTCCTCCAATTTCTTCGGGTATCTGACCTGAAATATTGTTACCATTCAGGCTTAAAGTAGAAGAGTAATGATACAGCCACAAACTCTTGTACAAACTTATTTTGTACAAACCAACCTGGCATTAATTTATTGGTTGAATGAAAAATAAATTAATAAAAATGAATCATGTGGGTTAAGTGATATTTTATTCAACCAATGAATTCATGCCGCATCAGTTTGTACAAAATAAGTTTGTACAAAAGTTTGTGGCTGTATCATTACTCAAAGTAGAAAGCTCTGTCAAATTTCCAATATGGGCAGGTATTTCTCCTAAAAGCTGATTGGAGGATAGGTGAAGTTCTACTAGTTTGCTCAACGAACCGATCTCAGTAGGAATTTTACCGCCGATCGAATTACCAGCAAGTCCCAGCATGGTCAATTTTTGGCACTCCCCCCATTTTGGTGAGATTTCACCCTGCAATCTATTGTAACTCAAGTCTATGTAAGTCAGGTTTGGATAGACTCCAACATCTTAGTCTAAATCTCCTGTGAGTTCATTAGATTCAAGCCGAAGTCTGTACAGAGACGAGCAGTTTTTAAGGCTTATTGGTATTGGACCGGAGAAATGGTTAAAGTATGCAGTGAAATTGATAAGCTTTCCTCCTTTACACACTTGCGGAAGTAACTGGCCAGTGAAGTTGTTCTCAGATAGAAGTAGAACAGATAACGATGAAAGATTTCCTAATCCTTCAGGAACTACCCCAAAGAATTTGTTAAAGAAAAGGTGCAAATCAATTAATTTGCTCAGAGTACCAATATTTGCAGGAATTTCTCCTGAAAGTTGGTTTGAAGATACACCTAGACCTGCCAAATCACTCAAATTACCAAGAGATGAATGAATGAGACCACTAAAAAAATGCTAATAATATCTTTTCAGGAGTACAGCCAGTAAGTTTGTTATCTTGAAGGAGAAAATGTTTAAGACCAAAAAGACCAATCGTGGGCTGATCTTTGTCATCAGGAAACAAACGCAGGTCTATTCCTCCGGATCATATTGTTTCGGGAAACATCAAGCTCATAAACCTGAGTGGGATTAGCAAAAGAAAGAGGCAGTGTTCCATTGAAAGAATTTATGGAAGGTCAAGGAACTGAAGCTTTGAAAGTAGGCCAATATTGGTTGGTATGGTACCGAAAAGATAGTTTCTTTTAACATCAAAGCGAAGGAGGTTAAATGAAGAGAAATCTAAGTCATGGAGGGTACCTGCTAGTCTTGTGTTTGCAAGGTTTATTTCTGTAAGGCTTCCTGCATCATTGCATACAATTCCATGCCATCTGCAAGGACTTGGAGTGGTAGAATTTGAGCTATTATTAGCTGGCATCGCCCATGATTGAACGGTTGATTGGTTTACAAGACTTTCTTTCCATTCAAGCAAGGCTTCTGTTTCTATTAGTGAACTTGCTTTGCAGAAACAAAGCAGTACCGCAAGAGCAGCAACATATGCAAGTGAGAGGTATTTTGTTTGGCTCGCCATAGGTTAGAAACTTATCTTCTTTTTTGTTTCATATGTGAGCTCAACTTTTGCTGCCCTTTGATAATTATATATGATTTGCTAGTCTAAATCTCAAGATGAAATTGACAATTTGGAGCTAACATGCAATTCATGAAATTCAATGAAATTCAAACTACGATATTAAAAAAGGGGAAATTATAATTGCACCATTTTTGTTTTACCTTATGTTAATCTAATCACTAAAAAAAATTAAAATATGTTATCTGCACCACGTTCACATTTATATCAATTAGCCATTTTTACACAAAAAAATGTTAAATAATTTAAATAAAATGATAATTTTACCCCCATATAAATTAAAAGACCATTTTATTTTATAAAAAATTTAAAAAATAAAAAATTATAACGCAAAAAATATCCCTAAATTTAATAAAAATAAATCCCAAAATTAGAATTTTTATTTTTAATAAAAAATATTTTAATATAAAATTATAATTTTAAAATAATTGTAAATTTTTGGGATTTAATAAAAATCCCTTAAATTATTAAAATTTTAGGATTTATTCTTTTAAGAAATAAATTCAGTTATTTTCATAAAATTTTACAAAATTATAATTTTTTAATAAATAAATTCAGTTCTTTTTATTAAAATTTTGTGAAGTTATAATTTTTAATAAAAATAATTATTAAAATTTTGTAAAATCTAAATTTAGTAATAATCATTTGAGCACCTCTATTTGGGATTTATTTTTTTATTAAATCTAGCCATTT
>JAQOOD010000009.1:2386665-2489907 GCA_029633175.1 Citrus glauca
AGCAAGGACCGTCACCGACGCGACGACCAACTAGCTGTGACTGAAAGTGACGACACGATCGCAACACGTCAAGTCCTTTAAGTGACGGGCCCCACTCAAACGTGGCCACATCAGCCCCGACTCGATCACAGGTGTCCTCACGCGCTTTGGCGTCTAAGTCGTCAAGCCACGTGTCCTAAAGATTCCCCGGGGCCCCTTCTCCCGCCACAACGGCCCAACTCTTTCGTTAGGCCGTTTTTCCATTAAACTAATAAAAAAGAAACTGCCCCAACGAATGATAGAGCTCCTTCGCTTCCCTTTCCGGTTCTTTCAGTTATTTGGACAATTAAATGTAACCAACTCCGTAATCCCACTCGCCTCACTAGCCCTCACACTCCCACGCGACCATTCCGTGGGGAGTATCGCCCACGCTCATTAAAGGAGAGTAGGTGAATCCTATTATAATTAATTAGGTGCTGTTTCCCGATTCAAGAACCCGGGACGCTATAAATACCCGAAATCAAAAAGCCGCTATTCTTCTTCTCTCTTCCCTCTCCATCTCGGGTTTTGTATATCCGATATTTCGCTTGATTCTCGTTCTTGCTCTCTGCGATTTCTTTGCAAAGATTTTTTTTGTCTATATCACGTATTAATTTCTCTCTCTTCCTCTTTAGCATTTCTGGGTTCTTTCGTTTTTGTCAACAAAATCTCTCAGTAGAACAAAAAATCGGACAAAAAAGGTTCCATTTTTCGTTTCGGTTTTATGAATTTGGTTTGAAGTTCATTTCTTTTTCCTCGTTCCAATGTTTTTGTTAATGTGCTTGAGTTATGTAAATGTTGCTGCCGTTTTTAGTCTCTCATTTCTGTGGTTTGTTCTGTTTTTGCAGAGAATAAAACCATAAATTGAGCTGCTGCTGATTGTTTCGTGTTTGGTTTCGTAATTTGTTGAGGTTCGTTTGGACATGAGGTGGGTCGCGTTTTGTTTCTCTTGTTTCCTTTTTTCTTTAAAAGGTTTTTATTTTCACACGCAATGAGCTGATGAAATGCATGCATGTGTTCATTTAATTTTCTACTAATTATTATTATTACTTTGCATTCCTTTTTATCAGTTTGCTCGAGATTAAAATTGGAGATAATACATTTTTTTTTAATTTCACTTGAGATGCTGTATTTAGTTATACCCAGGAAAAATTGATTTTTGATTTCTTATTCATTCTTTTGTTTTTTCTTTTCCCCCATTTGGGTGAGATATGGTTTGCTTCTTTGAGTGAAAGATGATTGAAATGATTGGTTTTTTCGGTTTTTCAGTTTCTTTTCCCAAATCGCAAACTGGATACTGTTGAGATTGATCATGATTTTTATATCTTAGAGCTGTGTTTGAAAATGTTTGATGTGATATGGGGTTTGTTTTCATCTTTGATTTCTTTAGTCTTAATGTTTTGTGTGGCTCTGTACACTACCAAACAATTAATCCTACTAATGACCGGTCAAAATGTCAATTTTGCCAATATGGTCGAATCTTGACCTTGTATTTGGTAATTCTCCTTCAGTGGGTTTGATTTTTTGGTGCTGCTATTTTCTTGGGAAGGTTCGTGTAACTGTGGAATGTTTGATAGCAACCCAAGCATGGTGAAACATGAAACCTTGATTTCTTTTTCATCTGTAAAATGACTCAACTGATAGTTGATGAATCTTTACGTGTTGGGTCCATATGTTTAATGGTTCCCAACTTCCCATTCTTATTTGCACAACTAGGACTGTCTTGTTTGGTTGCATATGGTATTGTTTCCTCTCTAGTCTCTACCATGTGGGGTAGCGGAGGTTTTTATTAGAAACAACCACCTATGGCTACTATTTCCTCCACCAGATATTAGTTTTGTGGGCCAGCTTTTAACAGTGAACGCTATTTATTTGTGCTTTGTTTCATACTTTATGAATTTAATGTTGTTTTTGATATAGGTGGTTTATTTTTATGTTTTAACTCATATATTCTCTATGGTTAAGGAAGTACAATTTTAGTTAACTTTTGCATCTGTTAGTCTGTTTAATAAGTTATTGATGTTAGGTAGACATATTTGCTTTCAGTATTTCTATCTTGATCTGGACAGTATCTTGGGCATTTATTGATTCAAAATTTTAAAAAGCTTAGGACTCAGTTCCTTTGGTCATGGTAATAGGACTTTTATTGACTAGGATTGTTGAAAAGTCTTCAGTAATAGTGAGAAATGACTAAACAGGAAGAAAGTTGTAGTGCCTATTTGTTGAAATTTCCCAAAGAGAAGACAGTCATAGAAAGGCTTCTATGAATGATTTAGCTTCCTTTTTTTTTTCTTTTTCCAAACTTAGGATATCTGTCATTGTAATAACTAAGCCTCTTTCTTGTTCAAGGGAGAATAACATTTAATTGGAAAAATTTAAGCTGAATGTGAGGTTTTAAAAGTGAAAACATATACTTTTCCTTCTTGAGCACATCCAGGAAAATTCCTTTTGGCCATGTTTATTTAGACAGTATAGAAATGACAGCTAAGGTGCCGTAACATTTTAATGCTAAAACCAAATTGTTCTTGGATGACCATAGCTCTTCATATCCATCTTTCGAGGTATTCCTGTCTTATGATCCAATAAAGCTGTTACCAAATATTTTAAGCAAACTATTCGAGGGCTTATGAATTTCTTCTTGTTATTTATTATATTGGAGAGGCGTCAGATTTAATTCTATTCATTTAGAAAAAAAATCAATTTTGTTTAGGTGCCCCATTTTGTTTGACATGAGGTGTGAGATGTGTGTGTTCTCGTAGCTCTGAAAAGTGAAAACTAATTGTTCTCTCTCGCCATCCATTTTCTACAGATAATCTTCTGTTACTGCATTCACTTGACTGACCAGGAGATCAGAATGTACAGGTAAGATTCATTTGGTTCTGTTTGAAAAAATTCCTGAGTCTGATTACAGTGGGCTCACCATATTCTCTGATGATTAGTTTTCAGGAACTCTCTGCTTGATGGACTGCTCAACATACGCCACTTACAAGATTGTGTTAAAGAAGTGGTTCTTTATTGATAAAAGGGTCGGATAAATTAGTTAAACCGAGTTTGAAGACTAACCATATTGCCTTAAAAAATTTTGTGTAGACAGCTGAGCATCAAGTTCTACTTAATCTCTACATTATAAAACTGTGGTAATTGTGGTACGAGTCTGGATCCAATGGACCTAAAAACTAATCATAGTGCTCCTGTTCTCACTGATCCTGCACCCATATGCAAGTCAAGATTAGGTATACATTCCAGTCTTTTGCCGTACTCACCATCAGGAACCTTGCCATCGGATTTATTCCTAGCTATTCCTAGGAAGAAAACGGGAGTTCTCGATGATGTTCGTGCCTGTTCGTGGCTGGATGCCATGAAATCCTCATCTCCTCCTCCTAAGTGGATGGCAAAGGAATCTAACAACGAGTTTTCATCAACTGATACAGATGTTGCTTATCGCACATGGCAGGTATTTTTCCTTTCTAAGTTTGCATGGAAATCATCTTGATGGATCTATAGATCAGTTATTTGAGGCTCATTGAACATTTCTTCTCCAATTTTTGCAGCGTCAGTATCCATCAGCACTTACATCTTTTGATCAAATCCTGAAGTCAGCCAAAGGCAAGAGAATAGCATTATTTCTGGATTATGATGGGACTCTTTCACCAATTGTAGACAATCCTGACTGTGCCTTCATGTCAGATGCTGTAAGAACTTTTTTCGGACGGACAATTTGTGAACTTCCATTAAACTTTTCACGTTTTTTCATTTTTCTTTTCTTTTTTCTCCATACATCAGCTTTAACTCTCTGGTAATTTTCAGATGCGTGCTGTTGTTAAAAATGTGGCAAAGTATTTCCCTACAGCAATTATAAGTGGCAGAAGCCGTGACAAGGTAATTGATAGGCCTCTTTTTGCATTTATAAATGTAAATGTGATGTTATTCTTAAATTCTTGGAAAATTTGGGTTTTTTTGTATACCAGATGTTGTTGGTGTCTTTGTATTGATTATTTCTTGTTCCTACTTGTGCAGGTCTATGAGTTTGTAGGACTAGCAGAACTATATTATGCTGGAAGTCATGGAATGGACATCATGGGTCCAGTTAGACAGTCTATACCTAATGATAACGCAGACACTATTCAGTCTACTGACAAGCAGGTAGTGTGATCGAATTTTCTTCCGCTATTTATATGTTCTCTTGCATTGTGATTAATGTTCTTAATGATTTTTGATATGTTTCCTTTGGATAGGGAAAGGAAGTTAATCTTTTCCAGCCAGCAAGGGAATTTTTGCCCATGATTGATGCGGTGTGTAATTATATCTCCTCGATGTCGAAAATTAGAGTTTATGTTTTTTCACCCTTGGATGTTGTATAGATTTTAACTGATTCATGTATGAATAGGTCTTTCATTCTCTCATGGAAAATACAAAGGAAATCAATGGAGTCAAAGTTGAGAATAATAAGTTCTGTGTCTCTGTACATTATCGTAATGTGGATGAGAAGGTATTTATTTACTTAGTTTTTTCTGAGCACTCAATTCTTGATTAGTTTATGCCCATTTGTGGGTACCTTTTCCGCTTGTCGTAATTAACTTCGGTTTTGGCCTCTTTTAATTTGTTTCCAGTACTGGGCTACCGTTGTTCAACGTGTCCATGAAATTCTAAAACAGTACCCCACACGTCTGCGATTGACTCATGGGCGGAAGGTAATCTTTGGAGCCAAAGTTCAGAATGAGATGCATATGTATATGCATTAATCATGGATTTCAATACTTTCCACTGGCAGGCTATTACTTCTCTAATTTGTTTTTCCGCTGACCCATGAGTAGGTTTTAGAGGTCCGACCTGTGATTGATTGGGATAAAGGGAAAGCTGTCATGTTTCTGCTTGAATCACTTGGTAAGTAATGAGTTCTACTTCTCACGGGCTCTGATATTTTAAGGAATAGATAACCATTGTGCCTTCTGTATCCTTTCTAACAGAAAACGCACAATATTTCAGGTCTGTGTAATTGTGAGGACGTGCTCCCAATTTATGTCGGAGATGACCGGACAGATGAAGATGCGTTTAAGGTAATATATGATTTATCATTATTTCACAGTACTAAAAGTCCCTTAGAGTTTCCTAGTTATCTAACGAACCATTTTAATTGGCTATTTACAGGAATTAAGGGAGGGAAATCATGGTTATGGCATTTTGGTTTCATCTGTGCCCAAGGAAAGCAAAGCATTTTATTCTCTCAGGGACCCATCAGAGGTACGAGTGTATCTGATATCTTTAAAAGATCATTTCGTTCTCTACCTCCCTCGTGATTAGCCATGAGTAATTCATATATACGTTAAAAAGATACTTAGTGGTCGATCTATTAGTACATAAGATCGTTGCCGGAATGGATTTTATATTCAAATTTATACTAGCAAAACTTTTCATCTTTCCTTGTTGGTTAATCACACATTTCATTGGTTTCTATACCCGTTTGTTTGGTTTTCCTACTGACTAAGCCATTACATTCTGTCTGTTATTTATCCCAGGTAATGGAGTTTCTGAAGTCGTTTGTGATGTGGAAGCAGTCAAGCGCCCTTTGATATAACTATTATAATACAAAGAAGACGCAAATACTCTGATATACACGTACCACAAAATATAGTTTAATATAGTTTTGAGTTTTCTAATGAAAAAGTATATCAAGAGCTTCTGGAGCAGATGCACATAGAAGACCTCCATCGGAATTCTAGAGCCCGGCGCACCGGCGCCTAACGGTCTCTGCTCTAAAGCTTCTTGCGTTAATTGTAAATTCCCCGCTTTACTTACCTTTGCTTTTGCGCTCATATCTTCATTCTTTCATCTTCTTTTAAGCAGCAGTTTTGTTGAATAGAATATCCCCATGGGAAAAGGTATATTAAATTATGGGAATCAAAATATTTGTTTATTCTTTACGGTAGTAGAAATGCATGTGTATAAGCTGCTCTTGGCCATCGGTTCATGCATTTCTGCGCGTACTGCCGCGGTTGCCGGCATATAAAATTGGTTTTTTTTTTTTTTTTGGGGGTGAATATATCCTGTATGAATTGCCAATTTACTGCCTTGTAAAGTTGTCCGTACTCGTAAAATGATTTTTAAGTTGAGCAATTTTGAAGTGGGATGTTGGTTGTCGGGTGTAAATGATTTTATTAGAAAAGGGTTTTAAAAACCCTGTAAGCGCGTAAACCGACAAGTCAAAAGGAAATAAGTAAAGAGGACTTTTAGGTAAGCGAGTTTAGGGGCAACGCTCTCATCACGTGTGGTATTTAAAGAATCACATGACAAAAACGTGACTTCAAAATTGGAAAATGAACAATCACATGCCTTAATGTTTCTCAATCATATGCCTTAATTTTTATTTTTTTTATTTTTAGCCTAATCACAGTCTAATCCTCTCTTCACTCATGTGGGTGGAGTTTGAATTCTAAATCTTTTATTTTTTATGTGAAAGATTCTATCAACTAAATTAATTAACACCCACGCATACCTTAACTTAAGTGGGGCACAACGAAATCAAGGGATGAGATTCATCCTAAATGGAACGGGTAAAATATGCTACAATTTGAGGAATGATTTATAAATTGTTCGAAAAATTATATATAATAATCTTGAAAAATAGATCTATGTAAGTCTGTTTCTCAACTCAATAAATTTCCTTTCTTATTTTCTTTCACTTTCGTAATCCCCAAATTAACTTGATCTTCGGAGTGTCTTTATATATACCATCAAACTTTTTTTTTAAAAAAAAATTAATGTCTCGATTATTACTTTTTGAAGGCTTGAATTTGGTGGGGGTCTTACGGGTTGGCTAGGGAACCATAATGTCTCTCGATTATTCTAAAAGAACTTTTCAAGTGAAAAATTAACGTTTGGCAAACAAATTAATTAAGGTCAATTAGCAGGACATTCGACGAGATCCTGTTGCCTAATTATTTCATTATCAAAACACTCTTCTTTAATCCGGTTGTTATTGGTTCATTTCGGTTCTCAATTTTGCCACCACCACAGTGGTATGATTCTGACTAATTCAAACATGCAAACACACATTTGCTATTATTAGACAAATCTGCGTCAACATCACCTACCAACAAAATCTCTATGAATTAATAGCCTTAAGATTATGAAAAATCTAATCATTTAACTAATATTAATTTATAAAGTAATATCATATTCATAACACAAATTTTTAATAAAGTATAGAGATAGTAAAATTAAAGAATCTAATGATTCTTTCATACTATATGATACGATTATGATTTGATTTTGATTGAGTGAATCAATCACTTGATATTCATTTATATGGATTATATGGCTGGATTACATGTTAACTCATAATTAAAGGCATTTTAGAGGCAATATGTATGTCGATCTCTCTCTTATTTCTCTTAACTTAGCATATAAAATGCAACAATGACTTCTTTAATTGAAAGGTGTAAAGAAAATAACAACGATTGATCAAATGTGTAAAGTATTATGCCAATATAATGAAGAAAGTGAGGGACATATCATATGTATATAGTTTAAATTAGTTCATTATTATTTTATGTGTTAATTGGGTCCTATAGAAAAAGATGATTTTTTTTTTACCCAAGTTGGAATTGATAAATATTATTATTTAATCAAAATTATTAATTTATTGAGTATTAATTTAACGAGATTCTACCATTTCAAACTTATCAACTTTGTTTATGTAGACAATTATATATATAATTTACCAATTATTAATTATTTCAGATTAGACCAAATTCTATGTGCCTAAATTAGAAATTGTTGATCGTTTAATTATCTTAAATTGGACCCAAAAAAAAAGTCTACAAACTAATAAAAAATAAGATTGAGTATTATGAAATTCATTAGCTACCTAATATATTCATCATGATGACACATCTCTGGTTATCTTATTGTAAATTACTTTTCCATCAGCTGATTTTTAATTTTGTTAATTCACCTTTGTTTTCTTTTTCTAAAAAAAAAAGAAGAAAAAAAGAAAAAGAAAAAAGCACAACTTCACACACTTAAATAAATAATGCGCCAGAAGTGTGTAGTATATATGGGAAAGTACTAGACGTGAACAACACACGCAAGTTGTTGAATTGGATGATTTGGATCCATCAATGCTTATGAATCCTGTGGATTTTCTTTTTCCATTTTCCCTTTATAACTACTAGCATTTATAATTGAATGATGTGAATTAATCTTGAATTGTTTTGTTGATGATGCACATGTGATGACTGCACTAGAAATCCATGCACCTATAGAAAGTGCTATTATCATGTGATCATATTGGTTGCATTGTAGGGTCACAAATCTTTTCATTGAACCCTAGAAGCTTCCAACCTAAAAATTACAAACATAAGACTAGATAGAAGGCATTTTTTGGTTAAATTTTTTTTGTTAAAAAATACTTTTATTTTATGTATTCTTAGTACTTTTTAAAACTTATTTAAAGTCAATACTTTTAATAATAGTGAGTGCTGGTTAATTTAATTGATAAAATCTCACGGAGTCAGTAAAACATGTACGTAATAAATTTTAATTTTTAACTACATTAGTGACGATAATATCTCAAAAAGGAACAATAAAATTCATTCTGATTCTGTTATCACTATTTAAAACAGCTCAATAATTTAACGATTCAAAATTGTCAAAAAAAAAGTAAAAAAAAAACTGCAATTGCAAAACGATGGCTCCCTTTCAAGTTTGAGCACATGAAATGTTGTTCTTGTGTATGTTTTCACCAATATTTTTAGGTTATTTAATTCGATGTTGTCACAAATTGTAAACGGAGTTGAAATATTCTCAAAAGATGAGTTTTGATTTCAGTACGACTTTAATTAAGAAATTGCATTCAAATACAACATTAAACACGTTTAAAATATTTCATAATTTTCTGAAGAGAAGTTTCCAAGCTTGTAGGTCGCCGATATGGATTGACAATTTGAATATTCACAATACATGAAAAATGCATGGGGATTTATTGACTATTAATTTATTATTATTATAAATGAATAATGACTTGAACTTTCCAAATCATGGAAAAAAATGGTTGCAAAATCGTAAGAATGATAAAGAGACGAAACTCATATTTCATTTTTCCAACGAGAGCATCTTTCTCAATGTTTGCCCACAAGCCATGCACGTTTAGTCATTTTTAGGCACTATTCCACTATTCTAATGGTTCAATTATTGTGCAAAATATTTTTGGCGTGAAAATTGTGTAGATAAGAACGTCTCTCGGATTTAGACATTCATATGTTGTAAAATCTGACTTTATAGATAACTTTTTTTTTCCAATTTCCGGTGTATATTAACAGTTATACGGGTCAAATTCGAATTTTATAACTCTATACAAAAACATACAAATATTAATTTCATGTTACAAAAGCAAGAGTTTATTAAAAAATAATAATAGCATTAGTCGGCCTGCTGTATTTTTTGGGGTATTTTACTGCATAATCTGGGCACGGTTAGATAATCAGGAGGTCTATGAAAATTAACAAAATTTAACACGACAGTATGTAGGGCTGGAGGAACATTAAGATCGGGGACGTCATGGCACCTGCAGGATTTGAAAAAAAATTGAGATTTTTTTACAAAATATGAACACTTGATCACTAACTTTATATATTAGACAAAAAAATAATAATAATTTGGTGCCATAAATGTTTACTCCGAATTCCATCCCCGACGGTACGGTGATCCCAACATTGGCACTGTTGGATTACCCACGAATTGGATAAAGTTCCAACTAGAAGAATCATACAGAATTATGTGAAGGTACTGTTGCCACGTCTCTGCAGTGTCAATGCTTATGCCAGCCTCTTTGATTGATCGCTTTGTTCTTGGCAATCATGTAATCGTTTACTCTCAGGGGACGACGCGCGTACATCGGCTGCTAGACTTTGATGGTGATCGGGTCTGAGATTTAAGCAAGGAGGTAAAATCAATTTGTTGAAAAGTACAGTTCATGACTTCTCTATCACGTGCTTCTAAATCTCCTGGTTTTATCTTAATTTACTTGAACATTATGGCTTTTTTTAATCTACTAATATATTACAATCGTAACATTATTAATATATTTATAATCAGACATCGATTAAGACCATTCTTTATAATTTTAAAATAGCACAGCCCGTATAATAAACATCAATTTAATATAGAAGGAAAAATTTATTTTATCCCCAAAACAGAAAGTCAAATAAATCCCTGTCAAAGGGAAATTGAATTCTAACAAATACTGGAATTCAAACTCGTGCGTCCAAAATTATTGGCTGCATGAATTACCAATTTGCGTACATTATCAAATGTTACATATAAAAAATGTATAGATTTTCTTTCATTAGTATTTTCCATTTATTTAAGGACAATAAGTATACATCAAATGTTATTTTCCAAGATCCATAAGAAGGTGAGATAGATTTTGTGAAAAGAACAACTCGTTATTCAAGCCGACCTAAATTTAAACGTGTTTATGTTGTCTGGTGATTATTTCTAAAATGTTACAGTGCCAATTTATATGTGTACTAGGATAAATTTTAAGGATTTGAGTATTTTTTTTTTTAAATATTTGCAGTTCACATCAACTCTTTTTTTTTTTTTTTAAAGAAAAGAGATAGAAAGATTAACATATGTAGTTAATTAAATAAGTTGTCATGTTGTTCACGTTCATCATATCACCACACAAGTTTGGAATACCATTTGAAAAATATCTATTATTTTGTTTAATGAAAATATCACATAAATACAATGGTGTTTTATCTCCTGTATCGGAGACTTTTGTTTAATGAATCAATACAAATGTAAACGAATTAATATTCAAGGATTGTGTATTACAAAGAACAAACAAACGATTTTGAACATTGACGAAGTCCAAATCAGCATGTTACAAAAAACTTGATGGTAGTCTCATATCATATAATCAGGTCAATGATTATCCTCAGCTTACGTGTTACACACCTAGCAATTGAATTCAGGATTCCTGTAAAAATGGAAACGTCCAATTAGTACTCAAAAGAATTTATATGATAAGGGCAGTGATTATTTAGATTATAAGACTACCATAAGCGTATAAAAGTGGAAACATGTCCCACCATTAAAAAAAAAACAACTGATAAATGGGTTGACACAATCCAAATAAAAAAAATTTTAATTGCATTTGCAAGCTAATGCCTTCGTAAGCACGTCTCTGCTACAAAGTATGACAAGATTTCTTGCCGTATTAATTTGTCGACTGTACGAAACCAAATTTGAAATGATCAAGTAATTCCTCTCCACAAATTTGC
The DNA here is from genome assembly GCA_029633175.1 of Citrus glauca. NCBI lineage: Eukaryota > Viridiplantae > Streptophyta > Magnoliopsida > Sapindales > Rutaceae > Citrus > Citrus glauca. The sequence goes on from JAQOOD010000009.1 coordinate 2,397,972, forward strand.
TGCAGTGTCGTGATAAATATTCATTCTTTTTTAATTATTGGCTAGGGTTATTTTTAAGGACCTTTCGTGAGGTTTAGTGTATTTACAATCGGATAAAAAATATGCATATAATTACAGAGATCTCCCCTGACATTAATATAAAAATACATATAACGTTATTATAAAGGCTAAATACGTAAAAATATATTTAAAATTTAAATAAAAATAAAATTCAAACGAAACTTGCTTGAATGTCTGAAAACTAAAGACATGAACTCCCTATTACCCAGTGACTATCGTTACCTAACAGACAAATAAAAATAATTTTTTTTTTTCAGAAAATGCACTCCACTTCAAAGACATAGCTTACACAAATCATTGGAGAGCTTACAGCCTTACACAACAAAACCCAATTTCATTTTCATCGTTGGAGAAGAAGCAATCATTGATCTATTTTCATCTAATGGACGAGATGACATCGTACGGTGTAAGCTTCCATGAAGTGAGCATCATCGACGGCCAGTGTCTGTCGCGACTGGAATTGGATCGCAAAAGAGGTTAGTCTTCGAAATACAGTTTGCTTCCTTGAATTAGTGGCTTACGACTTTTGTTGATTAAAAATAACAATGGGTCTATTTCAATTAATGAAAATGTTGCTAGATATTGTTTTTATTTGGGGTTGTTGGTGTTAAGTTGAAAATGTGTGATAAAATGGGTCTACTTAGCTGGATAATTGGTTCTGTCATTTGCTGAATTATTAATAAGTATTATAGAATAAAATAATTTAGACTTTTTAATGGGGATTTGTGTTGATTTTTGAGTTGATAATTTTAAAATATGTGATTGATAATTATTGGATAAAAATATATAAATAATTAAATTTTAATTGTTTATTATTATAAATACATGCGTAATAGGAATGACAAAAATCCCTACAGGGACGGGTACCCTTAGGGATTTCCCCAATTCGGGGAGAATACGAGAATAATTTTATACCTAATTGCTTATTCGGAGAAGGGACAAGAAATTTTTTTTACCCAATTTCTTATTCGGGAAAGGAACGGGGATGAGGTGGAATCCCAATCCCCTCTCCATTTCCCCATTTTAATTTTATTTTTTAAATTACTAGTAACTAAATAATAAAATTTAAATTATATTATAAAATTATAAATATTGGTAAAAATAAAAAATATTAAAATATTTATATTATTAAAATTTTAGGCATGTTTAACTAATTAAAGTCTTAAATTTTTATTTAAGACATTAAAAACCTTGAGTAGATTCTATTAGCCTAAAAATTTTGTTTTATTAAAAATATTAATTAATTATCTATATTTATTTAATTGTCGATGTAAAAGTAAATTCTTTTTTTTATTGTAGGATTATGAAAATTGATAAAAATAATTTTTTTGATAATTTATATTTTGCATGTGACTTTTGTAATGGATCAATATTAATGTAAGATATATTTAGAACTTTATTTTTATTTGAATTTTTTAATTTTAATATAATTACCTCAAAATCAAAAATAAAAATACGTATTAATTATTCGAGGATCAGAGACCTCGTGAATTCCTTATTATTATTCAAGGAAGGGATGAAGATTTTCTCCAATAATTTTGACGGAGACTAGAACATACACAAAATATCGGGGATGTGTACAATGAGATTGGCCCTCTCCCCATTGTCATCCCTAATGCATAATAAAAAAGAAAAGAAATATGAAAAGAAAAAAGTATTAGTAGATTAAAAAAATAAATAAATAGATTAAAAAAAAAACAAGAAGCAAGACATCTCCCACATTAACATAATTGAAGCTGTTGGGATAAAAATTCATTAGACAAACAACATGGCCTGTCCCGGCTAGCAGTTTCATTTAATGGCAGTTGTAACGTGAGCTACTCGTCACCAAAAAAAAAAAAAAAAGTTTCTTTTGGAAAATAATTCACCAATTTGAAAAAAAACAGCTCCCAACATTGATTGTTTTTTGGATTCTTTACAGTTGTTCTCTCGTTTTTTGACTGGAAGATTTGAAGCTAATTGGAAATTATAACTTTGTCATTACCAAATTGTTCACATAAGCAGATCAACTTAATATTTTTAGTAAATTGATAATAAAGATTTCATATTATTGACCATATAATTATAAACAAGAAAAACTCTCCATTTCCAAGAAATTTCTAATTCTTGACTCCTATCAATCAAACTTCATTTCTACACCGGCTGTGGTCAAGTTTTTCAAATTAATTTCCTGTTTAACCCATATATATAATTGTCTTCTTTTTCAATCTCTGTCCCCGTCTCATGTCCAAAGTAAATTGGACAGCCACCAATACATTTTGTTCTTACCAAAAAGCTTTAAAATTTACCATAAATCCAACATCTTCTAAGCAAACAGTTCATTGACACATAACTAGAAAACTCCCTCTTTCTTCTCTCGCTCTCTCTTTCTCTCTCTCAAATTCTTTCTATTTAAACCCCATTTCACCATTCTCGTTATTATTCTCATTCTCCTTCTCAACACACCCCAAAATGGACACCCCATACCATCATCTCCATGCACCACCATACTACCCACCCTTGCTGCCGGAGGAGCAGCCCTCTGACGCCGGACCTCCGGCGAGTCACCGGAAACCCTTCAAGGGTTTTGCCGCAATCCTTGCCTCAGCCATTTTCCTCCTATCACTAGTCGCATTAATCATCAACCAAACCCAAAAACCGCTGCCATCGCAGAACAACATCGTTCCGACGTCAAAACCTACGTCGTTTTCGAATCCGGAGCCACGAGGCGTGGCCGAAGGCGTATCAGCAAAGTCAAATTCGCATCTTCTGCGTAATATTAAAGGGTCATATAATTGGACAAACGCAATGTTTAACTGGCAAAGGACTAGCTTCCATTTTCAGCCTGAGAAAAATTGGATGAATGGTAGGTGCAACAAATTAAGAGATTTCATGAATCACGTGATTTTTTTTAATTATTAGTTTAATGACTTCCCATATTTGGTACTTAAGATAGGATTCGTATATTTTTTTATTTGTCACTTTATGTTGCACATCGGTTTAATCTTTCTGGGTAACACCTTTTGTTAATTTTATAATTGATTTGTTTGATTCTTTTTCTTTTTGGCTTGTTCTACTGATTAATTCAACTTGTGCTCCTTGGTGGGGGATTCTGGGTGATTCGGCTTCAGATCCTAATGGTAAGTTTTCTAATTAAGTGTTCCTCTGTCTAGCAAATTATTTATTTAGCATTACTGTTATGGGATTTTAAGGATAAATTAAACTTGATTTGATGTTATAATAGTGAAGAATGACGCCAAAAGAACCAGCAATGTGTGTTTTGGGGGTGATATGAAGTTTGGTCTAGGACTCTAGGTTTGTTGATTTTGTCGTTTTTTGTTTTGGAATAGATAATAAATGCATGGGGCCTGTGTGACTAGGAAGATGTTATCTACTCAGAATTGACATGCTCCTCAGCTTGCTCCATCATCAGGCTGAGCATAGTTGATAAGTCATTATTCATCAGTGAGGTCTATAATTTTTTGTTAAAAAATTATTATATGATCTATCATCAATGAGAAAGTCTTAGGTAGTGCTGAGACTATCCAATACTTTCTTCCAATTCATTAATGCACGTGACATTAGTAAGAATGAAAATAATGAGTGGTATTATAATATAGTCACTCTGATTTTTTCATTACAAATTTTAAATTTTTCGATACAAAAAGTGATAATAAATAAGTTAGGAATAATACTAGACTTCCAAATAATTTCTTAGTATTTTTATCTCAAGCACTGACGTGGTAACTCATTTATTGGATGATCAGTTTAAAGCTTTAAAAACTTACTTCTTCTTGTATCTCATTATCCGATAAATGAATATTATATTATTTGAAAGGGTAAGAATAATGATTCTATTTGACAAATGTAATATTATCCACGGGCACTGTTAATAAAGTGGACCTGTCTACCTTACAGATTCTGTAACATACGCACCCAATGCATGCACCACACCTGTCCTGCATATGAAGAAAAGCATGCAATTGTTTTTGTTTGGTAGCTAACTGACCAATCAGGAGCTGGCTAAGTTGGATCTGTATGTTACAGAATCTGTAAATTAGCCAGCTCCAACTAATAAAGTATTGCTGAAGTTGTAGGCCAATCAAATCCGGGTACAGAAACGCACATGGCTTATCTGGCATGAAAATACTGGACTGTCAGTGGGGTCCCCCTATGATATGACCTTTTTGTTTTTTTATTTGGAGCATGGTTCGTCTTGTCCCATGTTATAATTATTTATTCCTACTTCATTGATGTCTTTGGTCATTAGTGAAATTATTATATTTAAGAAAAAAAGTTACCGAAGAAATTGAAGTCTTAAATGGCACTATCAAAATTAACTGTAACTATAAGTTTAGTTAGGATTATCGTGTAATTGATTGTTTTGAATTAAAATAATAGTTAGTTTGGGTTCTGTTTAAATATTAGTGCTCTTAATTACAAAAAATAAAAGAAAATGTTTAGTTTATGATTGTTGGATAGCATGTGGTTAAATCTCAAATGTGCAGGTACACTTTTTCTCTTGGCTACCATTTGTGTGACGAAAATTCTATGATTGCAGGTCCATTATTTTATAAGGGATGGTACCATCTGTTCTATCAATACAATCCTGATTCAGCTGTATGGGGCAACATTACGTGGGGCCATGCTGTGTCAACGGACCTCATTCACTGGCTCTATCTCCCGATTGCGATGGTCCCCGATCAGTGGTATGATATCAACGGTGTGTGGACGGGGTCCGCCACGATCCTTCCCGACGGCCAGATCGTAATGCTTTACACTGGGAGCACTGATAAATCAGTGCAGGTGCAAAATCTTGCATACCCTGCCGATCCCTCTGATCCTCTCCTCCTTGATTGGGTCAAGCACCCGGGTAACCCGGTTTTGGTGCCCCCTCGTCACATTGGACCGCAAGACTTTAGGGACCCAACAACTGCATGGGCCGGGCCTGACGGAAAATGGAGGCTCACAATTGGGTCAAAAATTGGTAAGACGGGTATTTCACTTGTGTACCAAACGACCGACTTCAAAACTTACGAGCTTTTGGATGAGTATTTACATGCGGTTCCGGGTACGGGTATGTGGGAATGTGTGGACTTTTACCCTGTTGCAATAAACGGGTCAGTTGGTTTGGATACATCCGCCACTGGTCCGGGAATTAAGCATGTGTTGAAGGCTAGTTTGGATGATACAAAGGTGGACCATTATGCAATCGGGACCTACAACCCGGCGAACGACAAGTGGACACCCGATAACCCGGAAGAGGATGTAGGTATCGGGTTAAAGTGGGATTATGGGAGATACTATGCATCGAAGTCATTCTATGACCCGTACAAAAAGAGGAGGATCGTGTGGGGATGGATAAATGAAACTGACACTGAATCTGATGACTTGGAAAAGGGATGGGCATCTGTTCAGGTACAATTATTGAATCTTGAAAATGCAATTTTTTTTTTCCTCCATATCCATCTGACAAAGCAAGCACATAATTTCTTTTATTTTGTTCAACATTTAGACCATTCCAAGGACTGTGTTATATGACAGCAAGACTGGATCCAACGTAGTTCAATGGCCAGTGGAAGAAATAGAAAGCTTGAGACAGAACAGTACAGTGTTTGAGGAAGTAGTTGTTGAACCTGGATCAGTAGTGCCACTGGATATTGGCGTGGCCACACAGGTTATATTACACACCATCAGTCTCAGATTACTTGTTACATTAATCTGGTTACTCATATTCTGAAAAAAATGTAAATTGGCATGCAGTTAGACATATCTGCAGAGTTTGAAACTGAGTTATTGGGATCAGGAGCTACGGAAGAGGGCTACGGATGCAGCGGCGGCGCCGTTGACAGGAGTGCAATGGGGCCGTTTGGGCTGCTAGTCAATGCACATGACTCACTTTCTGAGCTAACACCAATATTTTTCCGTCCCTCTAATACAACGAAAGGAACGAACACTTACTTCTGCGCAGATGAAACTAGGTTTGTTTGTTTTGAATCAGAACTTATACTATTTGATTGCCCTTTTGAAGTATCAAACAGAATATGTAAATGTTTGATATGAAAGCAGGTCATCGTTGGCTCCTGACGTTTTTAAACAAGTTCATGGAAGCAAAGTTCCTGTGCTTCAAGGTGAAAAATTGTCAATGAGGATATTGGTAAGTCATATTTGGAAAATTATGTCACAAGGGTCTGCTTAGAGTGCTTTAAGTGATGAAGATTGAGCACTAGAATCTTATGAATTACAAAAAAAAAAAAAAATTGTTGATTCAGGTCGATCATTCAATTGTGGAAAGCTTTGGCCAAGGAGGCAGGACAGTCATAACTTCGAGAATATATCCAACAAAGGCAATTTATGGAGCTGCAAGGTTATTTTTGTTCAATAATGCAACCGGCGTGAATGTTAAGGCAACTCTCAAAATATGGCGGCTGAATTCTGCCTTTATTCATCCTTTCCCATTGGATCAAATATAAAAATATATTTGTAAATCCATTTGAGCCGATAGTGTCAAAGTTCTTCAGTGCTGGTGGTTGCCACAATTGAGCAATTCTTGAGGCAACCAAACATATTCATTATTTATTCCGTTATATAATTTTTTGGTAGTGCTGCAATGCAATCAGTTCTATGTTTGTAAGAATGCCACTTTCCCATTTCATTTTGAGAATAATCCAATTATTGAGATTCTCGCAGCTCCTGTTCTTGCAGGGTTTTTTCTCCTTTCAATCTCTCTCGAGCACATAGCATACGTTTCAGAAATTTGTTGACTTGACTACACCAACATCGTTAGCTATCTCTAAATTGTTGTGTCATTTAGGTGTAATTAAAAAAAAATTAATGGAAACGGATATGCGGCACAGACATTTTAGATAATTTTTGAAAATACAAAGATTAACGGAATAATTGGCTCCAGAGAAGCATTTACCTTAAATGGAAAAATATTTTAAAGCTATGAAATTTTGTTTCATCCAAACGAACTACTCGATCTATATTTTACTCCGACTGAATTATGGTTTCATTTCATACTTTAAGTAAATTATTTAGTAAAACCTCTATAATTTAATACTCAATAAATTGATAATCTTTATCATATAATAATTTTTTGTGATCTCGATTTTAGTCAAAGGGATAAATTAATAGTTTCGATAATTTAATAAGATAATATTTTTCTAAAAAGTCTTATATAACTTTGTGGTCCTATTCATATCATAAACTACTAATTTGCTGAAATTACAAATATAATTGTTATGATATTTTATTAAATAAGATATGACTCTGTCACTGCTTGTTTTTGTTCTTGAAATTGAAATAAAGTTGGATCTCATCTTTAATTTTGCTTATTGCTTCAACAAGTTCAGGGGTTGAATTCTGAAATTGCAAGAATTTTATTTTATTTTATATTTAGTGGACTTATTCATTTTTAATTGATTAGATTGGTAAAATACAATAAATTTTTAGTTAATCAAAATGCATGTTCCTTGAATTGCATTTCTCTTTAAATTAATAGGTTTTGTACGGTCATGTCACTATTTATTTATACAGCTTTTACTATATAATGATGAAATGTTAAATTCTGAAAAAAAAATACTTGAAATTAATTTTAACTTAAAGTTGAAGAAAGGTGATATGATATTGTAGCATATGAATCCCAATTTATCTAGTGATGTACTAGCTGGAGCCTTATCATATTGATGGGTGTGAACAAGCATTGGGATATATGCACGTAGGAGAAGAACTTGAATACTTGAGAGAGGCCCCGGGACCAATTGGAAGTCAAGATTGGCCTGCTGAAATTAATAACTGGCTTTTAAGTTGCAGGACTTTTCTTGGCAGTTTTATTAAGAGCAATATATGCACTTTCTGAACTTCAAAACAAAAATAAATAAAAAAACTGAGCTTAAGCCGCGAATGGCTATGCATCTTTGTCTGGTGTTGTTGCAGATTATTGTTTTGCAACTCAGGCCGATCAGAGCATCAGAAAAATTTCTCTGTCCAACTGAATGTGGAAACGTCAGCATCAGCTATCCCTTCGGAATCGGAAAAGGGTGCTACTTTGACAAGGGTTATGAAGTAATCTGTGATAACTCTTCCAGCTCTCCCAAAGCTTTACTTGCCAGCGTCAACAAGCTAGAAATATCGGATTTTTCCCTTTTTGAAATATCGGGTTTTTCTCTTTCTTCCATGTTCACGGTTAAAGTCAATGTTCCTGCAATTTCTTTAAACGGCGGTTGGAAGAACAGGACAAGCAATAATATTGGTAAAGGCGTCATCGACTTAGCAGGTACCCCCTTCACCTTTTCTTCTGGCAATAGATTCATAGCCATAGGCTGTGACCGGGAGAATGATTCATCCGATTTTGGTGGATGCCTGTCCGTTTGCACTTGTGATCCTACTCTCTTCCCTGCTTGCTATGATTCCCTATGCCCCCTTCCTCCTCAGGTTTTTATTGCACAAACATACATCGATTCTGGAAACATTCCTCCGAAATGCCAGTCTGGTTTCGTAGTTGAAGAAGATTGGGTCAACCGCTATTACCTGACAAATCCTCATGATTTGAAAGATCAACCACAAGTTCCTGCAATGTTGAACTTGTTGGAAAATTATGCTCTTTAAAAGCATATGTGTTTATTTAACTGTAATAAATAATTTTTTTGATTAATAAAATTAATGAGGTATTTTATTCAAATATCTTAATTGCATTTATATTTGTGTTAAAATCCATTTAATCATATTATATGTATTTATGTGATCACCATGTGGATTCAGAGAAGACATAAATACAAGTTATCTTATGAATTAAATAAATTTAGTTCGCAGTTGATAAATAAAGTTGGGCACTTTATTTAGGTATAAACTGTAATAAATTCATTGAATGATTTGTCTTAATCATGTATGAATTTATTGATGTAGTACGACTACATTGAACTGGATCACATATGAGATTTAATTAACTTTGTAATAACTGTCAGACTTATTAAATCTCATAGGCGTTGATTTTACTGTAATCTTAATCTTGAGTTAATTATGATTTCATGATTGTGATTGTTATTCCATTTGAGTTACCAATGGGCACGACACATTCTTGTGGTCAAGATTACCCGGTATCTTGGTGGGAGCAATTATGAGTATTGGAGTTATAGATTAACAATATAGAATTTGTACAACACATCTCTTGATAGGTTTTTGGCACTTGATCATAGAATTCTCTGGCCAGAGTGTGTCAACATATTTAGTATGTTGAAAATGATCATTAGAGAAAACCAGTAAGGATCAAGGAATAAGATGTTATTAAATTGATTGGACAGTTGAGATATCAATTTAATTAACGATGTGGTACAAAGGATTGTGCAGTAAAGAAATCAATGTGGCTTGGGACGAATTATTATTCGAGCATATAATTATGGAAGTCAGTTCCAATCTTTTAGTAGAGTAGATTTGGAATTAAATAATTGGTCTAGTTTAATTACAAGCCTAATTATTGTAGCCACTATTGTATGTTCCCAAATGATCCCCGGGTTAGCTCATTTAATTGACTGCACCACTACTGGACTAATAAGCAAGATAACTAGTAATTTGGGTCAAAAGCCTAAATATATCATTTAGTGATAGGCTCCATTTAATTAGCTTTTGTATAAAGGGCCTCATGTTATTTTACAAGGTGGGTCCCCTATTGGAAAAGTAAATAACGTAAGTTTAATTTGGAGCCTAGGGTTTCACTAAAAGGGAGATATAAAAGGCTTATTTTCTCAACAGAAAAGGCATAAGCCACTTTACACAAATCTGAGAATAAGATTTTTCTCTCTATTGTTGAGAGAAAGATTTTCTAGTGCTAGTTGCTTTGGTAGTGATAAAGGCGCCCACACGTCAAGTGCAGATCGAACCTGAGTCATAACTTGGAAGATCATTGGAGATAGTTCGTGATCTAACTAGCGTGGTGATGACGGATCGTGATCCAACATGAGTGGTGGTGGCAGATCGTGATCCAAGAGCCTAAATCACTTCAGCGGAAAAAGCCAACTCGGATTTTCAAGATACGATTTCTAGATTACGTGTTCTTATATATTATATGAGAGCGGTCCTTATTAGATTTTATAAAAATTTAAAAACCTGATTTTTCCCCAACAATTGGTATCAGACCCATCTCATATTAATATATAAGAATTTCGTATGAAATCATTCTTGAAATTTATGTATTAGAGTGGCACAATTTATTCAGATATATATTAATTGTTTAAATATATGAATAAAGCATGTTATGGTTTGTCTTAATTCATGGTTAGATTTTTCGTTGTATTTTTCGTTTGGATCTGTAACAAGAGGGGTGATTTTTTATCACCATGTTTCCCTTTTGATTTATTTTATTGTTATAGATTTTTTGTAAGCCGAAATTGGCCTAGGAAATTTGTAAAGTAATCTCGAATTTTCAAGATCGGAGCATGGAGGCCGGAAATTTCAGAAACGAAGGCTGGATTTTCCAGCAGCAGCAAACCAGGGAATACTGCAGCAGCGTGCGCGGCTAGCAATGGCCCGCGGCACGCGCTGCGTTGAACGCAGCAAAGCAGCGCGCAGCCAGCGTGGCCAGCAGCGCGCGCTGCAGGTGCTGCAACTGGAAGCAACGCTGCCGAGGCCAACAGCCGGTTGCGTGCGCGGGTTTGGTCGGCTTCCAGTGACGCGTCGATTGGTGGCTTTCCAGCGTGGCGGCAATGGTCAAATCGGCCTCGGAAAATCATGAACAGTGGCGGAGGTTTTTGGCAATGGCGGCTGGGGAAAGAAAAATATGATTTTAGGGTTTCATGGTTTTTATCATGAAGGGCCCTACGGTTTCATAAGTTTTTCTTTGGACTTACACGTTTTAATTTTTTGTATTTAAGTCCAAAAACGAATTTGGGCTTAATGAATCATAGTTTTAGGCCCAATTTCAATTGGGCTTAATGGATTAAAAGTGCATAGATAAAATTAAATACATTAAATTTATTTTTGGTCCAAAAGTTTTATTTTAATAAAAAAAATTTATTTATTTCCTTTAAAAATTAAAATTGGACCAATCATAAATTTAAAAGCCCAATTTCCCTAGTCCATTAACAAAGACAAGCTTGTGGAAGATGGACATTGACAAGAAGCTCAATGAAGATTAGGCTTAGGGTTAATGTATTTTTCATTATTGGGAAAGTCATGAATTAAGATTATTTAATTGTTTTCCTATATGTTATGTTTTTGGATGTTCACATGCCATGATAACATGTCATATAGAATAGGTAGTGCCACTCTATGCATAATGATACATGTCATTCATTAATTATGAATTTTATTATATTGTTTGTAATTTGCCTATGCTTAATAATATTAGATTTCATCTAGATAATATTTTAGGAAGCATGCAATTAACAATATGTATGTTTTAAAAAGGAAAAATCAATTAAAAAATATTGAGTGGGAGAGGGAAAATTCAAGATAATTTTCCCACGGGCTCCATTGTTAGTTCAATAATAAAATTATATATATACCTCGACTTCATGATACGGTGATGCTCCCTTCGGAGGGTATATATATTAGATATTTTATTTGATGAACTTCTTCAAAAGATAAAATTGAAATATTTTTCAATCAATTGTTCGCCCCAACGGTAACTATTGATATGAGAAATACGTAGATTGAAACAATGGTTATACACTCAACTAAAATTTGTTATTAACCTTCCCAACGAAGCTCTGTTAACAAATTAAGGCCCAAAAGGATAACGATAATTATTTATCATGTCTCTACATGAAAGTAAATAATCTAATGCATAATTGGGTCTAGTAAGTATGAACATGACTTCCCCAACGGATAGCTTGTCAAAGCGGTACTAGATTATCGTTACAAATAAATTAAAATGCATTTATGGTTTTTTGCATTTTTGTTATTTATTGTGAATATTATTTCAAATTATTTATGCATGGATGTTTTATTTTTCAGAAAAATGTCTTCCCTAAGCCCACTTACTATTATTCTGAGTCAAAACAAACTCACTGGAGAGAACTATATAGATTGGAAAAGAAATCTATTCATTGTCCTGACTGCTGAAAATTATAAATATGTCTTAACCCAGCCATGCCCTCTAATTCCAGCGGATGATGCTCATAGAAATCAGAGGAGGCTTTATGAGAAATGGCAAAAGGCCAATGAAATGGCAAAGTGCTACATTTTAGCCTCGATTTCTAATATTCTGCAGACCAAACATCAGAACTTGGAGACTGCCACTGAAATAATGGATAGTCTCCAACAGATGTTCGGGCAGAGTACTCGCTCCGCGAGACAAGCAGCGCTGAAAGGAATTATGAACAGTAAAATGGGGAAGGGCACAAGAGTTCGTGATCATGTCCTCAAAATGATGGACTATTTGAATGAGGCTGAGATTCAAGGAGCACAATCGATGATAACTCAAAGATTGATATCGTGCTAGAATCTCTGCCAGAAACATTCAAGGAGTTTAAGGTCAATTATAACATGAACAAAAGAAACATGACCTTAACTGAATTGATGAACGAACTCTATTATACTGAAGAGATCTATCGTGCTGAGAAGTCTCTGGGAAGCATAAATATTACTGAAAAAAGGTCAACTTCTGGGCCTAAGCCGAAAGGCAAAGGTAAGAAGAAAGCTGGGAAAAAGAAACAGTCTACCAAGCAAGATGGCAAGCCGAAAGGCAAATGCTTTAAGTGTGGACAGAAAGGTCACTGGAAAAAAGATTGCCCTAAGATTGTGAAATCAGGTATGGGAAATCTTTTTGTAATTGAGGCCTGTTTAGTTCAGAATCCTATTGACACTTGGGTGTTGGATTCAGGAGCAACTAATCATATTTGTAATTCACTTTATTGGTTTCAGGAAACCAAGAAAATGAGTGAAGGAAGCGTCAGACTGCAGTTAGGGACAAGACAGTTCGTGTCAGCAGTGAAGACTGGATCGTTTTATTATCTTTTAATAATGAGACTTTAGTTTTGAATAATTGTCTTTATGTTCCAGACATTAAGAGGAATTTAATTTCAGTAGCTTGTTTGTCAAAGCAAGGGTACACTGTAAATTTTGGATCCTCTGTTTCTATTTTTCATAATAAGAGACTTATTTGTTCTAGTACATTGGAAGATAATTTATATCATTTAAGTCCAATGATCCATTCTATGCATGACATAATGATCAATAATAATAAGCATACACATTTATCTAAGAAAAGAAAAATTTCTTCCAACCAATGTTACCTCTGGCATTTACGCTTGGGTCATATAAACCAAAATAGAATACAGAGAATGATTAAAGATGAGCTTTTGGATCCATTAGAAAATGAATCATTGCCACTCTGTGAATCCTGCTTAGAAGGGAAAATGACCAAAAGGCCATTCTCGGCCAAAGGAGTACGTGCAACAGTACAACTTGAATTGGTACATACAAATATATATGGACCAATCAATGTACAAGCTCGAGGAGGCTATGAGTATTTCATCACTTTCACTGATGATTACTCGAGATACGGTTATGTTTTTCTGATGCGTCACAAGTCTGAAGCTCTTAAGAAATTCAAAGAGTATAGGGCTGAGACAGAAAAGCAATTAGATAAGAACATAAAGAAACTTCGATCTGATCGAGGTAGTGAATTTCTCTCAGGAGATTTCAAAGAGTATCTGGTTGAAAATGGGATTATATCTTAATTGACTGCCCCGGGTACACCACAACAAAATGGGGTAGCTGAAAGAAGAAATAAAACTCTTTTGGATATGATGAGATCTATGCTTAGTTATTCGTCATTACCAATCTCTTTTTGGGGACTAGCACTGGAAACTGCAGTTTACCTCTTGAACTTAGTTCCATCTAAGTCAGTGCCTAAAACCCCAATAAAATTATGGTTAGGTCGCAAACCAAGTTTACGACATGTCCGTATTTGGGGATCACCAGCACATGTGCTGAAACCAAAGGCAGACAAGATGGATTCACGTTCTGAGGTTTGTATATTTGTGGGGTATCCCAAAGGAACAAGGGGAGGTTTATTTTATAGTCCTCAAGATAGGAAAGTGATCGTGAGCACACATTTCACTTCCCCCGAGGAAGACTATATGAATAACTTCAAACCTAAGAGTAAGGTAATACTTGAAGAACTGTCAGGTGATCAGGTTGATGCTCAGCTTTCAATGCCTGTTACGGAACAAGAAGAACAACAACAACTAGATGATCAACACAGGATTATCCCTGAACAACCATCACTTTTAGAACCTCGTCGTAGTGGGAGGGTAACTAGGTTACCTGCGAGATACATGCTTTTGGGAGAAACCTATACGGCTATCTCAGATGAACATGTACAAGATCCCACTAGTTACAATGAAGCTCTAATAGATAGAGATGTTGAATTTTGGAAAAAGGCCATGAGTCAAGAAATGAAATCTATGTATTCCTATAAAGTCTGGGAACTTGTAGAGGCACCAAATGGGGTAAAACCTATAGGGTGCAAGTGGATTTACAAGAGAAAAAGAGAAGTAGACGGAAGGGTGGAAACATTTAAAGCAAGATTAGTAGCCAAAGGGTTTACTCAAAAAGAGGGAATCGATTATGAGGAAACTTTTTCTCCGGTTGCTATGCTTAAATCCATCAGGATTCTACTCTCCATTGCTGCAGTGCTAGATTATGAAATTTGGCAAATGGATGTCAAGACTGCCTTTCTTAACGGGCATCTTGAAGAAAGCATCTACATGCAGTAATAAGATGGATTTGTACAAAAAGGCCAAGAACACATGGTATGTAAGTTGCATAGATCCATTTATGGATTGAAGCAAGCATCTCAGTCATGGAACATCAGATTTGATCAAGCGATTAAATCGTTTGGATTCAATCAGAACATTGATGAACCATGTGTGTACAAGAAAATTCAAGAAAAATCTGTATCATTCCTAATTCTTTATGTATATGATATTCTCCTAATTAGAAACGATATATGAGTATTGACTACAATAAAGAGTTGGTTAACAAAACAATTTGATATGAAAGACCTGAGAGAGACAAGTTATATTCTTGGTATCAAGTTACTACGAGACCGGAAGAATAAAACTTTAGCCTTGTCTCAAGCGGTCTATATCGATAAGATATTGGCTAGATTTAGCATGGAAAATTCCAAGACTGGTTTATTACCATTCAGACATGGAATTACATTCTCTAAGGATCAATCACCTAAAACATCTGAAGAGATAGAGAGAATGAGACGTGTTCCCTATGCAGAAGCTGTGGAAAGTCTTATGTATGCCATGCTTTGCACTAGGCCAGACATCTGTTTTGCGGTAGGGATGGTTAGTAGATATCAATCTAATCCTAGACCTGAACACTGGACTGCGGTCAAGCATATAATGAAGTATCTGAAAAGAACCAAAAATTATATGCTTGTGTATTCCGGTGATGAACTCATTCCAGTGGGTTATATTGATTCTGACTTTATGTCAGATAAGGATTCCAGAAAATCAACTTCCGGCTATGTGTTTACATTGGGAAGTGGAGCTATAAGTTGGAGGAGTGTGAAACAATCTTGTATCGCAGACTCCACAACTGAAGCTGAATATGTGGCTGCATCCGAAGCTGCAAAAGAAGCTGTATGGCTCCGCAAGTTCCTACAAGATCTTGAGGTGGTACCTGCTGTATCTGCACCCCTGAAACTATTTTGCGATAATAGTGGTGCGGTAGCTCAATCTAAGGAACCAAGGAACCACAAGAAACAAAAACATATTGAGAGGAAGTATCATCTTATAAGGGATATAGTGCAGAGAGGTGATGTGGAGGTTACTCAGATTGCGTCACAGCAAAACTTGGCAGATCCTTTTACTAAGGCCATACCTGGGAAACCTTTTTACTTGCACTTAGAATCCATGGGCATGCGTGAGATGCCAAATATGCTTTGAGAGCTAGTGGGAGATTGTTGGGAAATTATGCTCTTTAAAAGCATATGTGTTTATTTAACTGTAATAAATAATTTTTCTTATTAATAAAATTAATGAGGTATTTTATTCAAATATCTTAATTGCATTTATATTTGTGTTAAAATCCATTTAATCATATTATATGTATTTATGTGATCACCATGTGGATTCAGAGAAGACATAAATACAAGTTATCTTATGAATTAAATAAATTTAGTTCGCAGTTGATAAATAAAGTTGGGCACTTTATTTAGGTATAAACTGTAATAAATTCATTGAATGATTTGTCTTAATCATGTATGAATTTATTGATGTAGTACGACTACATTGAACTGGATCACATATGAGATTTAATTAACTTTGTAATAACTGTCAGACTTATTAAATCTCATAGGCGTTGATTTTACTGTAATCTTAATCTTGAGTTAATTATGATTTCATGATTGTGATTGTTATTCCATTTGAGTTACCAATGGGCACGACACATTCTTGTGGTCAAGATTACCCGGTATCTTGGTGGGAGCAATTATGAGTATTGGAGTTATAGATTAACAATATAGAATTTGTACAACACATCTCTTGATAGGTTTTTGGCACTTGATCATAGAATTCTCTGGCCAGAGTGTGTCAACATATTTAGTATGTTGAAAATGATCATTAGAGAAAACCAGTAAGGATCAAGGAATAAGATGTTATTAAATTGATTGGACAGTTGAGATATCAATTTAATTAACGATGTGGTACAAAGGATTGTGCAGTAAAGAAATCAATGTGGCTTGGGACGAATTATTATTCGAGCATATAATTATGGAAGTCAGTTCCAATCTTTTAGTAGAGTAGATTTGGAATTAAATAATTGGGCTAGTTTAATTACAAGCCTAATTATTGTAGCCACTATTGTATGTTCCCAAATGATCCCCGGGTTAGCTCATTTAATTGACTGCACCACTACTGGACTAATAAGCAAGATAACTAGTAATTTGGGTCAAAAGCCTAAATATATCATTTAGTGATAGGCTCCATTTAATTAGCTTTTGTATAAAGGGCCTCATGTTATTTTACAAGGTGGGTCCCCTATTGGAAAAGTAAATAACGTAAGTTTAATTTGGAGCCTAGGGTTTCACTAAAAGGGAGATATAAAAGGCTTATTTTCTCAACAGAAAAGGCATAAGCCACTTTACACAAATCTGAGAATAAGATTTTTCTCTCTATTGTTGAGAGAAAGATTTTCTAGTGCTAGTTGATTTGGTAGTGATAAAGGCGCCCACACGTCAAGTGCAGATCGAACCTGAGTCATAACTTGGAAGATCATTGGAGATAGTTCGTGATCTAACTAGCGTGGTGATGACGGATCGTGATCCAACATGAGTGGTGGTGGCAGATCGTGATCCAAGAGCCTAAATCACTTCAGCGGAAAAAGCCAACTCGGATTTTCAAGATACGATTTCTAGATTACGTGTTCTTATATATTATATGAGAGCGGTCCTTATTAGGTTTTATAAAAATTTAAAAACCTGATTTTTCCCCAACAGAACTGGGGAGAAAAGAAAGGCAGCTGTGATGAAGAATATAACTCACATTCTATTTCTTGTAATTTGCAGAAAACAAGTTGTTTAACACAATTAAGCTCAGGCCATGAATGTCTTTGCTCAAGTGAAGACAACTATAGCCTAGAGAAAGGACGCTGCTCAGGTACAAACTGGTAAAAACAGGGGTATTCCAAAAGCATTGTTTTTTTTTTATTCACATGTTCCAGATGTGTATAAACATGAGCAATAAGTGAATGGAAAAGGAGAAAATATATGCTATTGAACCAATTAAGGCTTTTTCATTAAGAGTGATTTTGTCAGTTGATTTAGTATTCATTCATAGATGGTGAAATAGTTAAATAAGTAATTCTGTGAGTTATGAAATTTATCATTCAATAGATAAATGGAAAATTTTTAATTTTTTAAAACATTAGTTGGGGTACTTGTCAATGAGTGAAGTTTTGCAATTACTCTTAATTATGAACAAAAATGGCGGAATTTGATTTAGTTGAAACCATGATTTAATTTGATGTTCTCTCTCTATTTTATTTTTTTTTTGTCTTTTGGCTTTGTGCAGGTTGGTTGATTTGTAATACCTCAAGCGGCTACAACTGCTCCAAATGTCCTGACGGTTATGCCTCAAATCCTTCACCTGATCCTTTCTTTAGTTATCCTTTGGCCGATGATCTTTGCAAAAAAGTTTTCATCAAATCGCGCAAATCTCGGGTTAAAGCTATTATTATAGGTATGCACATCAGCAACGATACACATTACAAATTTTTTATCCTAAATTTAATCTTAAATAACGTGTCATTAATTGAATAGTTGCTAATTTTTTACAAGATCTAAATAAATTAATTATATCATCTCACTAAATATTTGATGACTACCAAATCATTTCGGATAAACTTTTAGGATAAAAAATTTAAAATGTGTAACAGTACTCTTATATACCCTTTAGCTCCTACCTCCCTACAAAGTGAATTCGTGTTTACAACTAAAAAAAGCTACTTATAAATGATCTCGATTGTGTATGTTTTAATTATTGTACTCAAGCGCTGCAGGTTGTGGTGGTGGGCTGGGATTATTCATTCTACTCATTGGAATATGGGGGCTGCGCAAGTTCGTAAAAAGAAGAAGAGAAATCAAGCTCAAGCAGATGTTCTTTAAAAAACATGGTGGTTTATTATTGCAGTAACAATTGTCTTCTAATGAAGGTAATATTGAGAAAACAAAATTGTTTACAAAAATGGATTTGGAAAAGGCCACTGACAATTACAATGCCAATCGAATTCTTGGTCAAGGAGGCCAAGGCACCGTATACAAAGGAATGTTGGCTGATGGAGGAATTGTGGCCGTTAAAAAATCTAAACTAGTGGATGAGAGTAATGTTGAGCAATTCATCAATGAGGTGGTGATTTTGTCTCAAATTAATCACAGAAATGTTGTTAAGTTGTTGGGATGTTGTTTAGAGACAGAAGTTCCTCTTTTGGTCTATGAATTTATTCCAAATGGAACTCTTTATCATTACTTACATGATCAAACAGAGGAGTTCCCAATCACATGGGAAATGCGTTTGCGCATTGCTGTAGAAGTCTCAGGTGCTATGTCTTATTTGCATTCAGCTACATCTATTCCCATTTATCATCGAGACATCAAGTCTTCAAACATACTTTTAGACGATAAATACCGAGCCAAAGTTTCAGATTTTGGGGCTTCTAGAACTATTAAGGTTGATCAAACTCACTTGACCACACAAGTACAAGGAACTTTTGGATATCTAGATCCAGAGTATTTTCGGTCAAGTCAATTTACTGAAAAAAGTGATGTATATAGTTTTGGAGTAGTTCTTGTTGAGCTTTTAACTGGACAGAAACCTATCCGTTCAACTGACGCCGAAGAAGATAGAAGTTTAATGGGATTTTTTCTCCAAGCAATGAACGAGGACCGTTTGTTTGAAGTTCTTGAAGCTCGAGTTCTTAAGGAAGGCAAGGAAGAAGAGATTATCACTGTTGCCATGCTTGCAAAAAGATGCTTAAACATGATCGGGAAAAAGAGACCTTCAATGAAAGAAGTAGCATTTGAACTAGGGGGTATTAGAGCATCAATTGGATCTTCCAGTTTGCAGCATAACTGTGAAGAGATTCATTTCGTGGGTGGTGACAATACTAGACATTCCGGAACTGATTACTCTTCCACTGGGTCAATTTTAAACAGTGTTGCTTATTCTACAGATGCAGACCCTTTAATTTCAAATTAGTGGTGAAAAAAGAGAAGGTTTTTCTTCTAATGTATGTATTTTTATTTCATAAATGATTAAAATTGTGGAATTTCACAATATGCTTCTCATATTCTTTTCTGGTTTTTACCTTAGAATAAAACACGCACAGTTTGATGTTTATTTGTAAGGGATAATGTCAATAAAGAAATAAAGGAAAGGCAGATATATTCCAGTAAGGCATGACCAGATATGTAGCATATAGTCGATTTCTAGAGCCCTTTTTTCCGATTTCATACTGTTACGTAATGCTTGGAATTATCACAAAATGAATGTATAGCATGTAAATACAAACTACATTTTGCAAAGGAAAGAATGGAATCTATAATGCACAAGTAATGAAGGTAAAGCAACAGTAAACAAGATGAGTAGAGAAACCACAAAACCATAACCTGTGCCTGTGAAATCAAAGGATTCATCATGCACAACATGTAACAAAAGCCAAATTTCAGTTCAAAATTAGATTCTAAAGAATGAACATTGGAATTTTGCTCAAGGAGTGAACTATGATGCACAAACTCCGGTAGGAAATTACTAATGTGTTCTTCTGAGGGATTATGGCAATTGGGCATGGTTTGTAGGAATATTTCACATAAATAGTATGTGAGTAGTTTAATACATCAGATGTTTGATGAAATAATACACTGAAATAGAGCGATAAGACCTTCGGAGGAAAGCGCCACAAGGTTGCAAATTCTAAAATTTAAGAATAAACAGAGGCATGTTAAAAGGGGTAGTGCTATAGTTTTGATGGCAAAGTTTCAATATAAGCTTGTTCGAGAATAAATTATCCAAAAATGATCCCTGGGAAATGCCTTCAGAATGTACAGAATAAAGGAATTAAACCAGAGCAGACGATATGGCAAATTTGCTACTAATGCCCCTGGCAGACCTATCAGATTCAGTTTAGCTTGCATGCCTACAGATTAAAAAAGAAACAATGTTTGCAACGGAAGAAAATCACAGACAGCAGTGTTTACTGAATCTGAATGATTAAGTTGAAATTATCGTTATTTTATTATTCGAGCTTCACTGGCTAGCTAGGACTCTCATCGTGACTCACGAGACTTTTTCCTTGCATGTAAGGATGACAAAAAGGCTCAACCCGTCCTTCACCCGATTGATCAGATTTTAATTTTTAGAGTTTTGGCTAGAATTTTAAAAAGGTCAATAGTCGAATTAGAGCACAAGGAATCAAGCCCGATTATATCTAGGTAAAAGCTAAGGCCCTTAAATTAATTTTTAATATATAAAAATAAAACACTTAAAAAGTAATTAAAAATTTAAAATGCACACAACACATTTATGGTCACAATTACACCTTAAGTATATTTATTTCTATTTTGTATTAATTTATTTTTCTATTTGATTTATTTAGCTGTTCTTAGTTTGGTTAGTCTATTAATTTGGCTAGATATTTGTTCAGCCTGCAGTAGAGGAGCCCTCGTTTTTTTGGCGTTAACTCTATCATAGTTCGGATATTTGCGAAGTGGTCAGTTGTATTTGCAGTGGTGGTAAGTACAGTGGCGACGGCCAGGTCTAGGGTTTCAATTTGAAGATTTTTTTTAGATCCACAGTAAAGATATTTGTTGGGTGTGCAAGTGCAGGGAATTAGTTCAAAAAAAAGTGAGTGTATTGTGTATTGTGCTGTTGCAGGGAATTGGAAAAAGAAAAGAAAAGTGAGATTGCACGAGTTTTCAAGCGACGAACTAGTTCATTCGAGATGAATCCTTGGGGGCCCAAGGAACTAGTTCACTCGAGATGAAGATTCAAGCGATGATGATGAACCACCGATTGTTTCCGAAAACAATCACGGCCATCAACGAGGTGACTACCGTATGAAGATCGACATTCCATCATTTGATGGACTATTTGTTATTGAAGAATTTCTAGATTGGTTAGCCGAAGTTGAAAAGTTTTTTGACTATTGGGAGACGGAAGAACACATGAAAGTTAAGTTGGTAGCTTATCGACTTACAGGAGGCGCACTAGCTTGGTGGGATCAATTACAAGCGACCCATATTAGATAGGGGAAGAGCAAAGTTCGAACTCGGAGACGTATGAAGCAGATGGTGAACAAACAATTCCTACCTCCAGATTATGAGCAGTCACTTTTCAATAGATATCAACATAGTTGACAAGCCTATCAGACTGTACAGGAATATGTCACTGAGTTTCATAAACTAGCTGCTTGTGTAGATATCCGTGAATCTGAAAACTAGAAGATTTGAAGATTCATTGATGAACTTCGTCCCAACATACACGATGAAGTCTACAAGCAATGTCACAACACATTGTCTAATGCAATTCAGCTTGCCTTAAAGATCGAAACACAACTCAACAAAAGAGGATCTTGCAACCCTCCACCTTTGCCGACTTCTGCACCACCAACACAAATGACAGAAGTACATAGAGGAAAGGCTGCAATTCAATTTGGCGAAACCCCCAAGATGAGTCAATCCCACAGTCAACCAGCTGTATGACCACAGAGAGTACCAGCTACCAATCAAGCCAGTACCAGTAACCCTTATGCTGTACCTAGAGGAGACAAATGTTATCATTGTGGACAAACTGGTCATCATTCTAATCAATGTCGGCGAAATCAGCCATTAAATTTGACCACGCATGAGGAATATGTTGAAGGAGTTGAAGACTACCTCGAAGAAGAAGAATACATGAATGGAGTAAATCTCGAGGAAATCACCTACGAAAATGAGGGGGTATCGTTGGTAATCAGAAGGTTGGTGTATGCTCTAAAGAAAGAAGAAGACACTCAGAGACATAACATCTTTAAAATCAGGTGCACAGTTAGTCAGAGGGTCTGTGATCTCATCATCGACAGTAGAAGTAGTGAGAACAAGTTTCCAAGACTATTGTAAGCAAGCTACAGTTGCCAACACAACCACATCCTTCTCCATACCGGATTGGTTGGATTAAAGGTGTGAGTGAAACAAAAAGTAATACAGCAATGTCGTATTCCTTTCTCCGTCCGCAAATATAAAGACGAGGTAATGTGTAATGTCGTTGATATGGATGCTTGTCATATCTTATTTGGTCGTCCTTGGCAATTTGGTTTAAATACAACACATAATGGCAAAAATACACCTACTTTATTCCACTATATCTTCATTATGAAAGATATGGTTACCAAGAAAGCTCCGCCTGATATAGAGGAAGGTTCTGATACCAATTGACGCAGCGGTTTGTTAGATTTCACCAACTTCAATCCACTAACAAAACACATATACTCTATTCCACTATTTGGGCCCTCATGTTTTATGTTGCATTAGAAGAATTTTGCACGTACACCAAAAGACGAAGCAACAACTTCGGAGGGCTCCTCTACTCAGGCTGAACAAATCCTGGTTTCAACAATATGATTTGTTATTGCAGTGCTAATTTCTTCTATGTTAGTTTGGTTAGAGTCTCTCTATTTAATCACATTAGTAATTTAATAACATATTTTTAGTTAAAGTAATTAAAAAAGAAAAATTCAACATAAAAATGAAACAACAATAATATAATATTATTAATAAAGAACGAAGAATATGAGTCTTGTTTTAAAAATAATAGAAAAATAAAAAATTACGGTTAGGCTTGGATAAAGTCACCCTAACTCAACAAGGGTTGGATTTTTTAAGAGTTAGCACTTTTCATTTTAATCGTAAGGTTGGGTTAGGATTTAGCATGGCTTGAGCCCGATCCATCCCATTGCGAAGCCTACGTATACGGGATGGTACCGAGAATTGATCCGAATAAATGATATCTCATTGCACTCAAAAAATTTCTTTAAATACTCTATTACTATGTGTATTCATATATTAATTTTAAAAAATTGAAATATACTTTGTACATTCTTTAAAATGCCAAAAAAGTCCTCACTTAATCCTTTTTAAATTAATCATCTTACTTCCCCTACACACTCATGAAAATGCTATATACACTCAAACAAATAAATTAACTAAAGAGCATGTCCTTTGACCAAATCAAGGATGTTGCTTGCTTTGCATCACAAATTCGGAGTTTAGAATCAGGAAGAGAAGTGAAGATGAAATTTTTAATCGTAGCAATTGATTAACTACACTCAGCAATCATGGGCAAGACATGTGGTAAGGGAGCTGGTCTCAAGTTGAAGTATCACTGTAGGACTCAAAGTTGGACTGATAAGTCATACAACAAGTGTAACCTTGGCAACGAGTGGAAGAAGCCATTTGCTAGTTCTTCGCATGGAAAGAAGATTGTCGCTTTTGTTCCAAACGATGGTTGCTTGAACTATATTGAAGAAAATGATGAGGTGTTGATTGTTGGATGTGGACGTAAGGGACATGCAATTGGTAACTTATCTCGGGATTATTATTATTTTTTCCTTTGTATCTGGTTGAAGATAATGTCGGAAACATGCTTACTAGGTTGTAAATATTCATTTAAGATTTTTGAAAGAAAAAAACTTAAGATTTAAAATAGTAAAAAAATTAGGGAAATTTGTAACTTATCCCCAAATAAATTGACATTTTACACCGCTTCCCCAACAAATTTGACTTGTTGCATTGTGCACCAAAAAAATTGACCTTTTACACCACGCTCCCAATTCCGTTAATTTTTCCATTATTTCTAACGGCTCCGTCTAATTTTTTATTGAATGACAAAAATGCCCTTCTATGTAAAAAAAATTTTAGCTCATTTAATTTTTAAAATTTTTTATTTTAATTGCAATAAAAAAATTTCTTTTTACATGTACATTGTCAACACTATTATTTTGTCTTTAATTTTTTAAAGATTTGTATTTCAATTTTAATAAAAAAATTCTTGTTATATGTACATTTGTCACCACTATTATTTTCTTTTAATTTTTTAAAGATTTTTATTTTAATTGTAATAAAAAAATTTCTTGTTACATGTACTTTTTTATTGCAATTAAATTTTTTTTTTAAAATTAAATGAGCTAAAAAAATTTTTTTACATAAAGGGGCATTTTTGTCATTCAATAAAAATTTAGACGGAGCCGTTAGAAATAACAGAAAAATTAACAGAATTGGGGGCGTGGTGCAAAAGGTTAATTTTTTTAGGTGCACAATACAACAAGTCAAATTTATTGGAGACGCTGTACAAAATATTAATTTATTTGAGGGTAGGTTATAAATTACTCAAAAAATTAAACATTAATTGTAGTGTCTTAAATGAGTGTTCAAAGTAATAATATTTTATATGCTCATAATAAAGTATTTTTAATAATAATTTACATCATGAATATTTTTATAATAAAAATATTTATAAAAATATGAGTGTTTAAAAAAATTTTTAGAGTACATATAACCCCAACGGTGTGATAATTACTGACATGACTTGTGACCAAAATATCGAAATAAATGATAGGAGGCAAAAAGTCAAGAATGGCTTGCACGACTTAATAATTCATTTGCATTGAAGGCTATGCCTAAAAGTTAGCTGGAAGGCTATTTCAGAGCAAAGATCTGCATGTTCGGCAGTGATCATTTCAGAATGGCTACACATCATCATTATCTAGGGGTTTTTAATTAAATACCCTTTAATAGTTTTAAAATTATTGAAATACCTCTTCTCTTTTTTATTTTTATGAATACCCTAAAAAATATGAGTAAAGTCAGAAATACCTTAATGAATGCATCAAATTCACTCTCAATAAATTATTTTCATATTCCTTTCCTTATTTTTTTCACCCAACTCCATTTTTGCTGTCGATTCTTTCAAAATCTCTTAGAATCTCTCAAAATCTCTCATAATTTCTTACACAAATACAATTATATATTCATTTCTTTAATACCCATTCTTTCTTTAAAAGAGCATTGCTTATTAAACAACCTAATAAGGTATGTTAATGTTGTTGGGTTTTAAATTTTTTAATTTTGAGGAAAATTTATAAATTTTCTTCACATTATAATGTTTTATTTTCACCATTTTTTCTTATATGTAGAAATATATGCAATATAAGTTGTTTAATTATTTTTTTCAGCAATATAACTTATTTATGGCTAACATGTTTCGCATCGTGCATTCTCTTGATACCGTGTACGTCATATAGTTAGTCATGTAGGTCGTGTAAGTAATATAGTCGTATAAGTCGTGTAAGTATTATAGTCGTGTAAGTCGTGTAAGTATTATAGTCGTGTAGGTCGTGTACTTACTTGTATATGAAATTTGATATTATTATTTTTATTGTATCATCATAAATGATTTTGGTATGTGTGCTTATTCTCTTTCAATGGTGAATGGATTGAGCAAAATGACGAGTATAAGTTCAAAGGTTCTAAGACTAAAGGGATAATGATACCACGATTGACAACATATGCCGAATTGGTGGAGAAGATTGCTGAAGTTATTGATATAGATACTTCAGAATTTGAAATCACAATGAAATTCAAACTTAAGACATCTGATCCTATTCCACCAGTTACAATTCAAACCAATGATGATGTGAAATTTTTCTTCGAGGAAGTAGCTAGTGGAATGGGGTTTAGAAACCCGCTCTTCATTACTTTTGAACGTAGATCAAATCGTGTGTTCATAAATTACAGCAAAAAAATAAATTTACATATTCGACAGTTTGAGGAATAATAGAGATTAATTATTATAAATAAACAAAGTTATCAATTTATAATGTCAATATTTGGATAGGATACACTAATGAATATCGCAATTAAACATATTACAACCATTTAAAAAGCTTTTTTTTTTATCTTCAAACTACTTTCTTCCTCTGCCAAAGCATACATGCATACATGAGGAATGCCTGCATATAATAAATCTATGAAATCAATTAGAAATGACTCTTAATCAAAGGCTGGTTGAAAACACAGTCGCAAGTGTGGTAATACTTGGGTTATCATCAAATGTTGTCGGAATCCGCACCGCAGCAAATATTAATAACTTTACACAATTTGTACATAGTTAAAAATAATAACATACTTAGTTAAAAATAATAACAAAATGAACTTTCGCATTATTCTTATTAGTTCTAACGATGACAAAATAGCAATTTTTACTTTCGGTTTGCCACGTTTCATTTTTTCCTGAATACTTTTCGTTGACATTTTCTGCATAGCAACAAATATAAATTTTTAGCAAAAATTAAGTCTTTAAACAACTAAGTTATTATAATAAATTAACAACAGTGAAAAAAGGTCGTGTAATACATAAAGGTCGTGTAAGTGCAATACATGAAGGTCGTGTAATACACAACCTTGAATCCTACATAACCTTACACGACCAAATCGTGTGTTACATGATAAAATTATAATCGGCACAATCCATCAATTTTTCACAATTTGCATGCAGCAAAACAACTAGAAATTTATTTTTGAACATGTAATGAGAGACCCACAACTAATTAATCTATTTTTCTATATAAACCCTAACTTTTTATTTTTTTTTCACTGAATATCAACAAGAAAACTATTTACAGAGAATTACTTCAACTAGTTAAATTACGACCATTTTGCAGTAAAGGATCAGCTCTCACCAGTGATTATGTAGTAACGAACTAGACTTCTCTTTCTTAGTTGTGACAGCTTCCCCTCCTCAAGCTTAGTTTGCTCGTGTTAAAGTTCGATTTACCATGTATGGAGAATGAATATTTGTTTCGGTAGAGGTGATGCCGGTGAGGGAATTGCAGTGTTTGTTTGTTTGAGTTTGATAATAGAGGGAATTACAGTAGATGAGTGTTTGTTTGCTTCAGTAAAGAAGGGAGAGGTGCTGTCTGTTGAGTTGAAATGTTTTAAAATGAGGATAACTTAGTAATTTCTTATCACTTTTTAAAGGGTATCGATGAAAATTTTGACAAAAATAAATTTTAGGGTATTGAGATAATTTTTGAAGTATGGAGGTGTAACGGGCGCAATTAGCACCATTATCTAGTGTTTTTGGAAACGATGGCTCTGTTATTCTGGCCAATGAAAACATCATCACGAGATTTATGTCAGTATTCATGCGGGAATGTCACTATCAATTACCCTTTCGGAATCGGAGACGGTTGCTACTTTGATAAGAGATATGAAGTAATCTGCGATGAATCCTCTGGCTCTCCCAAAGCTTTTCTTGCCGGAGTCAACAACCTGGAACTCTTGAACAGTGACAGTTATGATGGAAACTTATTGAGGGTCAACATTCCTGTAATTTCTTTGAAGACGACCGGCCACCCAAACGGCGTCAACCTATCAGGTATCCCTTTAACCTTTTCCCGGTGGCACAATAGATTCGCCGCCATAGGTTGCAGAAACTATAATACAATTGTTAAAAGAGCGAATGATTCAACCGTTTTTGGTGGGTGCCTGACGATTAGTACTTGTGCTCTCAGCAGTCGTGGCTGCTACGATTTCGTATGCGCTCTTCCTCCTAATTTAACTCAGGATTTCAATGCAAGTATGCTATTCCATTTTTCTCAAAGCATTCCTCAGAAATGTCAGTCCGTACTCATGGTTGAAGAAAATTGGCTCCAGTCGGAGTTCCTGACGAATCCTCATGTCTTGAGAGATCATCAACAGTTTCCTGCAGTGCTGGAGTTTGCTGAAGATAGAGGCAATTGTGTTGAAGAATATAATTCGAGAACTACTTGTAATAAGGACAATAGATGTTCAATACAATTAAACTCAGGCTATTCTTGTCTTTGCCACAGAAGCTTTAATGGCCTAAACGATGGATATTGCGTAGGTACAGTTTCGACTACAAATAACCAGCTCGATATCCAGCAACCAGCTAGAGAAAAACAATTGCTGAATTGGCAGATTTAATTTGATTTCTCTGTTTCATGTTTTGTCTTTTATCTGCAGGTGACTTGTTATGTGATAGTGCCTCAAGTCCCGACAATTGCTCGGGATGTCCCAACGGTTACTTATTAGATGACACGGATAGTTGCTACCAAAATACAACAGCTAAAACAGATACAATAAGTCCAAGTCCAAGTCCATATGAAGTTGTGCACGAAAACTCTAACGTCTTATTCATTATTATAGGTATGCGCATCCTTTTAATTCTTTAATTCCACCATACTTAGCTTTTGGCGTATAAATATTTCTTGAACTAAAAGTAAATAGAATGATAAATAGAGCTCTCTCCTGCGAACAGTTGTGTTTTTTCTTAAAATTTGGACCAACAACTCTCCAAAGTTGCATAAATGTGTGTACTGGAATTTACAGACTTTGTTAAGAGAATAGCTAGTATATATATAGTTTACCCTAAATTTTGGTGAGCCAAAATACGAATTAATTATATATTATGAGGAATTTTTTCGGCTCAGCACTACAGTTGTGGTATTTCCCCTTTGATAGATTGGAATTAGGAGTCAATAAAGAGTAATGGTCAAGGTTTGAGAGTGCTTGGGAAGCTCAAAGGGAGCTGATCTGGAGAGCTTCAGCGAGCTCATGCGGAGAGCTCAGTGCTGGAGCTGGGTACAGCTTAGGAGGGCTAGTCTGAAAAGTTCAGTGGACCTCATTTCAGGTGTCAAGAGAGCTCGTTTGCAAAATACATTCGATGACGAAATGAAGCGTCCAATCTTGACCTTCATCTTTCAAACCCTTCCAGTGTAGTGATATCTGCAGCGAGGCATGCTTTCAATGCTTACAGTAATTATAGTTCTGCCCAAATGTCCACATGTCCTTCATCCATCAGTCCCAAAATTCATCCCAAACAGACACACTCAGAGCACCTTAAAGTTTGCAACAGCGTAAGCATTTTGTGATCTCTTTCGCAATAGTTCCATGCCAGAAATCATCAACGAGTATTAATTATTGTCTTGGACCGGTGCAGGTTGCAGTGTTGTGACTGGACTGCCGTTTTTTCTATTCATGATAGGGAGGTTGCATGAGATCGTTGAAAGAAGAAGGGTAATCAAGCTGAAGCAGAATTTCTTTAAAAGAAATGGGGGTTTATTATTACAACAAGAGTCGTCATCAAATGAAGGTAATTCTGAGAAGACAAAATTATTTACATCAATGGAATTGGAAATGGCCACTGACAACTTCAATACCAATCGAATTCTTGGTCAAGGAGGCCAGGGCACAGTGTACAAAGGCATGTTAACAAATGGAAGAATTGTGGCTATTAAAAAATCCAAATTAGTGGATGAGAGTATTATTGAACAATTCATAAATGAGGTGGCAATTTTATCTCAAATTAACCACAAAAATGTTGTGAAGTTGTTGGGATGTTGCTTGGAGACAGAAGTTCCTCTTTTGGTCTATAAATTTATTCCGAATGGAACTCTCTATCAATACATTCATGACCAAACTGAAGAGTTTCCAATCACATGGGAAATACGTTTACGCATTACTATTGAAGTTTCAGATGCTTTATGCTATTTGCATTCAGCTGCTTCTATTCCTATTTATCATCGAGACATCAAGTCTGCAAACATACTTTTAGATGATAAATATCAAGCCAAAGTTTCAGATTTTGGGGTTTCTAGATCAGTTATGATTGATCAAACACACCTAACCACTCGAGTACAAGGAACTTTTGGTTATTTAGTTCCAGAATATTTTTGATCAAGTCAATTTACTAAGAAAAGTGACGTCTATAGTTTTGGAGTAGTTCTTGTTGAGTTTTTAACTGGACAAAAACCTATTCGTTCAACTGAGGGTGAAGAAGATAAAAGTTTAGTGGGATATTTTCTTGAAGCGATGAAAGAGAACCGTTTGTTTGAAGTCCTTGATGCTCGAGTTCTTGAGGAAGCTAAGGAAGAAGAGATCATTACTGTTGCTATGCTTGCAAAAAGATGCTTAAACATGATTGGGAAAAAAAACCTACAATGAAAGAAGTAGCATTTGAATTAAGGGGGATTACAGCATCAATTGGAGCTTCCATTATGCAGCATAACTGTGACGACATTGATTTTGTGGCTGGTCACAATACTGGACATTCCGAAATTGGTTCTTCTTCTACTGGGTCAATTTTAAACAGTATTGCTTATTCTGTAGATGCTGATCCTTTAATTTCAAACAAGCAGTGATGAGAAGAAAGGATTTTCTTCTTAATATATGCATTTTATTTCATATATGAATATGCATCATACATTCGCTACAATTTTTACTCTGGAGCAAAACATACGGAGTTTGATGCTCAATTTGTAAGGGATAAAATAATCAATAAATAGGATAGATATATTCCAACAAAGCTTCAGGTAGCAAACATTTTTACTAAAGTCCCTAGCAATTGAAAGATACAAAGATCTTTTAAGTAATCTTGTAATTGTACCAAGGATCCCGTGCAGCTGTGCTTGAAGTTGAGGGGATGAAAATGAAGAAGCAGAGGACCCTGCATAAGTACTTAGAAGCAGACTGAGTTTTACAACTCAGAATCCGAGAATTTCGAGACTTTTAATTATTCGATGTTTATCAAATTTAATTAAAAATAGAAAGATTGTAAAGAATGGTTGAAAATAGAAAAATTTTTTATTAAATTTTTTGTGTGAATTTCTATGAAGAATCCACCGGTAGCAGGAGAATATGCGGTTAAAAGGTAAAAACCAGGGCAATTGACAGAAGCTCTACAATACTACACATCCTCAAAACAACTATCAAAGATATTTCAACAAGCTAATCAAGTAAAGGAAATGTCTCTGTAACTTTCAAGCAAGACTTGACGTCCTCTCCCTTGCCTCCTCACCATACTATTAAAGTTTTGAAATTAGGCCAATCAGATTAAAGGTGAGATGGAATGGATTTATGGAGTCGTTGATTACCGCACGTATTTTCCAATCTATTGGTTCTTTCCCTTTCAACATTATTGTACGTATTTTGCAAGGAAACCTCCTCTATCTTTCTTCCAATTGATGTCCAATTATGACTTTTGTTTATCCAATTAATGTCCATTAACTTGAAGACTGAGGAGGGGCAGCGTTATTTCAAAGTCAAGATTGGCTTATTAGCTTGCATGAGTCTTGATATGAGTTAAAAAAAAAAAAAAAAAGGTTGAAAGGGGTTAGGATTCAATTGAGCTTAGTTTTTATTGTGCAGAATTAATGGTCATGATTTATTTTATATTTTACTTTTTTTATTTAATTATTAATCTGCTCGACACCGAATACTTTTCTCGTTGAAAGATGTTGGGTAAAAGTTTTTTAAAACTTCAATTATTTTTGTGAAATTTTTTTTAATTATTTTTATTAAAAGTGGGATTATTGGCACCCTTCAAAATTGTCTTCAAACTCCTTTTTTAATTCTATTTCATTTAATGTTAAAAATGCCATTTTTTTTAAATAAACACTCTTATCATTTGTATTTTTCAAACTTTCTCTTTATGAAAAGCTCAAACTCACTAGTTTCTCAAATATATAAATAATCACTATGAATAAAGAAATAAAAAAGAATGGATTTTTTTAACAATAAACTACTAAATCAAAATACCAATGGGCCTTTAGTCCAGTGGGAGAACCATTACACTTACAATATTGAGTGTAAGGATTCGAGCCTCCATAAAGTATTTATGAGGGTTATTTACAATCCTCTTTCAATTATTAAATAATTGAGTAGAGCCAATTTATCTCTCATGAAATGTGAGTAGAGTGGACAACCCTCAAATATTTGAGAGGGTTTAAAGAATTTGGGCAGTCCTTCAATCTATTTGTAAATATTAATTATAATACATACAGTTCTGTATAACAGTATTAAAAAAAAAACCACCAAATCAAAATTATTTAAGTTAACATAATAACTCTCCAATATTTAAAACTTGTGAATGATGGTAAGTAACACTCAATAGGTTGCAACCAAATTCTTCCTCCTTGCAGCTCATATGACTGCATCTCGCGCATAGTGTGTGCATCTTATTCCTCCTCTCACCAAAAGCTTCATGTTCTTTTCCCATTTATTCTTCAGTTCCAAAACAAAAAATAAAGACTTTGAGATGCTTGGGAAAGAAAAAAAATCAGATTTGAAATTAAAAAAAAAGGAAAAACAGAAAAAGCATACCTGTGAGAAAGAGAATATAAACGTGGTTAATTATATTTGTACGTCCTTAAATGTGACTGTATAGAAGAGAAATTTTATGAGATTAATGAAGGGGTGCCAATAATTCAAACTCTTTCATAAT
Organism: Citrus glauca; assembly: GCA_029633175.1. Taxonomy (NCBI): domain Eukaryota; kingdom Viridiplantae; phylum Streptophyta; class Magnoliopsida; order Sapindales; family Rutaceae; genus Citrus; species Citrus glauca. Next base: position 2,430,800 of record JAQOOD010000009.1, read on the forward strand.
TTTTATTTGTCACCCAATGACCCAATTTATTTTCAGTATTGTGTAGGTGTTACTGGAAATCAAATGGGTTAAGAGTATCATTACGGTACCTATATATAAATTAATTAACTTAATAATGGATTTGTTAACTATAGAATGCTTAAAAAATTCTGCTTTGACAGCTGTGAGTTTGTTGCCGCCAGTGCCATGTTGGCGGTTACGTCATCAGTAAGTCAACAGTGAGTCAACCAATATTCCTTACAAACACTAGCGAAAAATAAGATATATTATTATTATAGACTTGCGAGAGACGGCCAGGGTTAATTTAGTAGTCAAGCTTGGTATGCTGGAATCTCTGGCTTAATTATTAGCAATTGCAAGACTTTCTTGATACTGAAGGGGGGGAAAAGTAGAATGAAACAACAAAAAATGAAGTTAACAGGAAGATAGGAAAGAAAAAACTAATAGAAATGAACGATTTGTTTAAATTAAATCTACATTTTGAAACTCTGAAGAAAGAACGAGTAAAGGTGGTGAATGCGAGCGAATGGCTGTTCATCAATATTATCTGGTGTTGTTGCAGATTATTGTTTTGCTTCTCGGACCGATCAAAGCATCAGAAACATTTCTCTGTCCAGCTGAATGTGGAAATGTCAGCATCATCTACCCCTTCGGGTTTTTTAGTGGGAATATCCTCATTTTAATACAAAACATGCATCAGGTAGCAAAAAGTTTTACTAAATTCCCTAGCAATTGAAAGATTCAAAGATCTCTCAAGCAATCATATAATCGTCCCAAGGATCCTGTGCAGCTGTGCTTGAAGTTGAGGGGATCTGAAAATGAAGAAACAGAGGACCCTGCACTCGTACTTAGAAGCAGACTGAGTTTTACAACTCACAATCCCAGAATTTTGAGACTTTTAATTATTAGATGTTTATCGAATTTAATTAAGATTTGAAACATTGTAAAGAATGGTACAGGATTGTTTGAAAATAGAAAATTTTACTATTAAATTTTTTGTATGAATCTCTATGAAGAATCCACTGGTAACAGGAGGATACGCGGTTTAAAAGTAAAAACCAGGGCAATTGACAGAAGCTCTACAATACTATACATCCTCAAAACAATTACCAAAGATATTTCAACAAGCTAGTCAAGTAAGGGAAATGGGTCCGTAACTTTCAAGTAAGACTTGACGTCCTGTCCCTTGCCTCCTCACCATACCATTAAAGTTTTGAAGTTAGACCAATTAGATTAAAGGTGAGATGGAATGGATTTATGGAGTCGTTGATTGCTGAACGTATTTGCCAATCTATTGGTTCTTTCCCTTTCAACATTATTGAACGTATTTTGCAGGGAAACCTCCTCTATCTTTCTTCCCATTAACGTCCAATTAAGACTTTTGTGTATCAAATTAATGTCCATTAGCTTGAAGATTGAAGAGGGCCAGCGTTATTTCAAAGTCAAGATTGGCTTATCAGCTTGCAGAATTCTTGATATGAGTTGAAAATAAAAATAAATAAGGTTGAAAAGGATTAGGGTTAGCTTAGTTTTTATGGAGCATTGAATTAATGGTTAGGATTTATTTTATGTTTTATTTTTTTCATCTAATTACCAATCTAGTGGTCGGCACTGAATTGATACTTGTCTCATTGAAAGATAATGGGTAAAAGGTTTTTAAAACTTTAAAATTTTTCGTGAAAATTGTTTTTAATTATTTTCATTAAAAGTGGGACTATTGCCGCTCCTCTAAAATCGTCTTAAAACTCCATTTTTAATTATATTTCATTTAATGCTAAAAACACCTTTCTTTCTAAATGAACACTCTTATCATTTGTATCTTTCAAACTTCCTCTGTATAAATAGCTCAAAAACACTTGTTTCTCAAAATATAAATAATCAATATGAATAAGGAAACGAAAAAGAATGGATTTTTTTTATATAATAATAAACTACCAAATCAAAGTGAATTCAGTTAAAAATAATAACTCTCCAATATTTAAAACTTGTGAGATGATAAGTAACACTCAATATAGGCTGCAACCAAATTCGTCTTTCTTGCAGCTCATATGATTGCATCTCGCGCATAGTGTGTGCATCTTATTCCTCCTCTTACCAAAAGTTTCATATTCTTTTCCCTACTTCTTTCTTCAGTTCCAAAAGAAAAAAATAAATAAATATAGACTTTGAGCTGCTTAGGAAGGAACAAATCAGATTTGAAATTGAAAAAACAAAGAAAAAAAAAGAAAAATCACACCTGTGAGAAAGAGAAAATATAAATGTAGTTAATTCTATTTGTATGTACTTAAATGTAATTGTATAGAAGAGGGGTTTTATGAGATTAATGAAGGGGTGCCAGTAATCCTAAGTCTTTTTCAATTTTAATTCATCACCCAATGACCCAATTTATTTTCAGTATTATGCAGGTGTTACTGGAAATCAGATGCTGCCTCTTTTTTATTTTTTTATTTTTTCCCTCACTTAATGGAGGAATATGGAGAATTAAACAAAAACAATGACCTAACACATTAATTTTGGCAGTTTAATTTGTTATTGTTGACTTAGAGTAGATTACAATGTCGCTGTTATTGTTTTTTCAAAGATGGCCATTTTTGTTAATGTCATTGAGGGCAAATAAATAAAAACTAATCAATGACATTGTATCAAAGAATTTGTTCATAGCTTACTTAGGCCCCATTTAGGACAGTTGCGGCAACAGTGAGCTGTGATTTTATTGTTGTAAGTATATAGTAAACATTTTAATAGATTTTTTGGGTAGGCTGAATAGTTGAGTTGATTAATTTAAATGGTTTAAGTTTTTTTTTGTTGATATTTTAAAGAGTTTGCATATTCAAAATAATTTTTAGAGTGTAAATAATTATATATGTGTGTGTGTGTGTACGCGCGCGCGCATGATCTTAGGACTCTAAAGCTAGATCTTGCCTCAAAACTAGTGGCATGTTTGGTTTGAAAAAGTGGGAGGAGAGAAGAGGGAAAGAAATAAGGGGAAAAAAGATGAATTCTATGTCAAACGAAGTAATAAAATTGAAATTGATCTTTTTTTTCTCCTCATTTTCTCTTCTCTTCTATTTTTTCAATTTCTCCTCCCTTCTTATTTCTTCCAAACAAAATGGGCTAAGAATATCATTATTGTACCTCTATAGAAATTAATTAACTTAATAATAGATAAGTGATAATATAGTTCCAAATTCTTGTACATTTTTTTTATAAATTGATGTGACATGATTAATTTTTTTTTATTATTATTTTTTATTTTCTTCAACCAATGAGATAATGCCCAATTAACTTGTATAAAATAAGTTTGTACAAGAATTTGTAACTATATCATCACCCACAATAAGTTTCTACAATAATTTGTACCTATATTATCACCCAAAATGAATTCAAAGATCTCTTAAACAATATTGCAATCCCACCAAGGATCCTATGCAGCTACACTTGAAGTTAAGTGGGGTGAAAATGAAGAAACGAAGGACCAACATTACTCCTTAGACATAGAACATAGATTTATAAGCTTGTTTGGAAATAGAAAATTTTGTTATTTTAAAATTCTTGTATGAATTTCTATGAAGAATCCATTGGTAACAAGAGAATTTGTGGTTAAAAACCAAGGCAATTCACAGAAGCTCAACAACATTATAAATCCTCAATATGTATATATAGAGAGGGTCTTTTTCTAGTGCAGTATATATATATTCTAATTTGAAACTTTAAAATGCGGGAACGTTTAGGAAAACATATAAATCGTGTTGTTTATAGTGTGACACCCTTATTTTTTACATACGAACACATTTTTAAACTGTATGATTTAAGAGAGTTAGTTTTAACTTTTTAAAACCGCATTAAAAAATATGTGAGCGTCTGCATATATATATATACAGAGAGAGAGGCTATGTTCCTTTCAAGAATTGACGCCTGTCCCTTTGCGTCCTCATCATACAAATAAAAGTTGAAATTAGGGCAATTAGATTAAAGATGAGATGGAATGCAAATATGGAATCGTTTATTATTGTACCAATCTAATGGTCCTTTCCCTTTCAATACTTATTGTATGTATTTGCAAGGAAACCTCTACCTTTCTTCCAATTAAGACTTTTTATATCCAGTTAGTGTCAATTACTTCTCAATGTGTTGACGATAAAAACTTGAAGACTTGAGAGGCCAGCGTTAATTCAAAGTGAAGACTAGCTTTTTAGCTTGCAGAATTATTGGCAGTGAGAGAAAAGGTTAAAAGATGCTGGGGAAAAGGTTTTTCAAACTACAATTTATAAACACGATTGAATATGGGAGTAAAGAAAATTCTTTTGAACTTTAAATCTTTAATCGCTTGATTAAAGTAAATGAATGCATTTACAGCTATAGCACTAACCTAAGAAGCCATGATTCACTATCCTTCATAAAGGATAATATACATTTGTCTTGTATAATTCCCCATGCTTATCCATTGAGCTATCTAGAGTTTTCTGAATATGCTGAATCACCCGTTGAGCCATCACATGTGCTGACTCTGTTGCCATCTCAATGCTTCCTGGAGAGTGAGGCAATATTGAAGTTCTAGCTGAGGCTACTCACATTCATCGAACACTCTCGACTTGTTCTAAAATGATATGATATGTAGGATATATCGCTCGCACGTTAGAATTATGTACATTTTCCCCAAACATGGACCCCGATTCATTTAAAGTAAAGATTGCCATGCTTGAGTCTCTAGTTTAATAAAGGTTTTGAAGTAATCGGCGATTAATTTTCTTCCCAAAACCTTTCGTAAGAACATTTTGAATATTCAACTTTTCGTAAGAACTGGGCTAGAGCCGAGTCAACTTTCCTGTAATTTCTTTTAACAGCAATGCTGACCCAGCCAGATAGACCCTTGGCCCTTGCCAATCGATTAACCGCTATAGGTTGTGACAACTAAAACACAATCAACAGACAAATTGATCCATCCATTTTTGGTGCGTGTCAGTCGATTTGTGCATGTGACATGACACTAGTTGACTGTTATACTGAGTTAAAATGAACTTACCCACATCATTATTTGATTTGAATTTAATTAATGTTAAAATTATCATTTATTAGTGTGGACTGATTTTTTTTAGTGGATTAAAAAATACAAAATGGTGAATTTGTCTAACATTCACATAATGCAGTCCTCAAGTACTCAAAATTGTTTTGTTCCTTTCAAGTTTGCGTTGAGTACCTGTCCTCCCGCTTCTTCATACCAATAAAAATCGAATTTTTTGTGTACGAACTAGCTACACTAAGATAATTGATTATTTCCCTCCATAAATATCATTATGAATAAGCTTGGCAAAATCCGAGTCCGGTCCTTGTTTTGTTGTTGCCTAGGACTGGATCGGATGAGTGAAATGCAAGACCGGACCTAAGTTAAAATTCGATTTTTTCGGGTGCGGTCTGAGCGCGAGCCCAGCACCTTTCGGGTCCGGGTTTTGATCTGAGCTTCTAAACCCATATGTGATAACTTCAATTTTTTTCTTCAATTTTTTCTTTTATTTCTCTAACAATGTAAATTTTAAAAAAGAAAATAATCAAATAAACTCATTCAATCTCAAGTTTTAAAAAAGAAAATAGTCAAATACAAATATATAACACACTAACAATGCAAATTTCGCACAAATGATAAATAAAAATTATTTCAATCTACTTTATACCTAAATTCATCCAATTTCTAATTTAAACTCATTCAATCTATATATATAAAAAAAATTAAATTCAACAACACAATAATCACACAATAAATTTAAATAACATCCAGCATTTCATAAATTCATATATATTTATATATAATATATTTATATAGTTATTTTTAATTTATTAAAAAACAGGTCCAATCCGGGTTCCAGGTTTTTGGTGTTGAACCCAGACCCGGGCCCAAAAATATCCGTGTTTGAGAATTTCAAACCCGAATCTGATTTTTATGTGCATGCAGTCCTAATTTTACCCGGACCGGATTGGCCGGGTCCAGTGCGGCGGGCTTTTTTGACACCCCTAATTATGAAAGCGGCAAACATATAATTTAAAAGGAGGATTCTCTCTCATGGACACGTCAGCTAAATAGAGACAAATAGCTGATTCTCCCGGAGCATTCTAGCTCTTTCCAAGAACATTGCAAAGATAGTTTCTATTCAATTTTCCTTCATTTTAATACCTCTGCAAGTGCCAAACAGATGCTTAAAGTTTTAGGAATTTGAAGACAAGAAGGACAATTCAGTCTTTTCCCAAAGTTATAGAACTATAAACATACTATTTGACTAAATATTGAAAATTGTGGAGCAGAAGAACTTGAAGACTTTTCCATATATGTAAATTAAAAAGTCAAGATTGGCTTGCAGGAAATTCTGTCTTGACTTGAAGAGCTTACCTGGGTGTGAGAAAAAAGAAATTAAAAGGAAGATGCAAAGAAATCAATAGAAGTATACCGGGTTGTTTATCGAGTTTAAAATCTCCAGTTTCCAACACTAATTAAAGAAATTGAAAAAGAGTAAAAGGTAGTGCAGGCATAGGAAACATGAGAATGGCTGTTCTGGTGTTGTTGCAGATAATTTTGCTGCTCTGGTCAATCGAAGTGTCAGCACAACGCAATTGTCGAAGTGAATGCGGAAATATCAGCATCAGCTACCCCTTTGGTATCGGGAAAGGGTGCTTCCTTGATAAGAGTTTTGAAGTAATCTGCAATTACTCTGGGAAATATCCCAAAGCTTATCTTCCTGGCATCAACAATCTGGAACTATTGGACGGAGACTCCTACTACGAGAGTACTATCAGAGTCAACTTTCCTATAATTTCTTTGAAGAACTCAAGCAATGCTAAAGGCGTCAACCTATCAGGTAGCCCCTTCATGTTCTCTAACATTTCCAATAGATTCGCGGCCATAGGCTGTGACGACTATGACACGGTTGATATTAACAATTCAACCGTTTCTGGTGGGTGCCTGTCTATTTCTACATGTGACCCTACTTCCAAGAGAGGCTGCTATGATTTCCTATGCGCCCTTTCTCCAAATATTACTCACGTTTTCAACGCAGATTTATCAAACTTTTATTCTCAAAATATTAGCCAGAAATGCCGGTCTGTTTCCGTGGTTGAAGAAAATTGGGTCGGCTCAAAATACCTGGAAAATCCTCGTGTTTTGAAACAACAAGCACGTGGCATTCCTGCAACGTTGGACTGGGGAGAAGAGATAGGCAGTTGTTTTGAAGAATTTAGCTCATATTATACTATTTGTGGTGATCGGGAGAATGGATGTTCAATAAAATTGAGCTCTGGCTATATATGTCGTTGCACTACAAGTTTTTGCCGATCGGATGGATTCTGCTCAGGTACATATCGGTCTACTTCTTAAAAATTCTTAGGATTACACGCGGATATATACGTATATAAGTCTTCTCTGGAGTCTTTTACAATGCAGTAAACGAGCTTTTTCACATATTTACAGTGCTCTAAAATTATACGTCTTTGTGCAAATGTCTGCACCTAAGAATTTATATATATATATATAAACTTTTGTTGTGGGATCCCGTAAATTAATTAAGTTGTTGAATCCTGCAACAAGGCCATTGCTTCTTTTTAAATTTTTTGCACATAGTGGGATCCACGCGTCTTTGGTTCATTTTTCACATTCTAAAATCATTTTGCGTGTATGTACATTCTCTCTCTCTCTCTCTCTAAAGTTCAATCTGACAGAAAATTTTTAAAATGAAAAAGAAAAGAAAAGAGAGAAACAAAGAAAAAGGGAACTAATAACTGATAGCCATGATTTACTTATGATTTTCTCTTTTCTGTTTTCACGTTTTGTAGGTACCATGCTCTGTATAAGTGGCAATAATTGCTCCAAGTGTCCTTACGGTTATTCCCGGTCCCCAAGAAACTCAACTTATTGTTACCGCAGCACTGGTTATGATCCATATTTCCCCAGAAAATCTCGGGTCAAGTACATTATTATAGGTATGCATTTGCAATTTTGCCCTGTATCCTGTATCCACAGTAATGTTTTCTTACCAATGAAATATATGTTTTCGTCCTAGAAAAATACTAAAATGATACACACATTTTATTAGGCTGCAGTGGTGGGCTTGGACTTCTGTTTCTACTTGTTGGAATATGGTGGTTGTACAAGTTCGTAAAAAGAAGAAGGGAAATCAAGCTCAAGCAAAAGTTCTTCAAAAGAAACGGTGGTTTGTTACTGCAACAAGAGCTGTCTTCAAACGAAAGCAATATTGAGAAAACAAAATTGTTTACTTCAAAAGATTTGGAAAAGGCCACTGACAACTACAATGCCAATCGTATCCTCGGTCAAGGAGGGCAAGGGACTGTATACAAAGGAATGTTGACAGATGGTAGAATCGTGGCAGTCAAAAAATCCAAATTAGTGGACGAGACTAATGTTGAGCAGTTCATCAATGAAGTGGTAATTTTATCTCAAATCAATCATAGAAATATTGTTAAGTTACTGGGATGTTGTTTGGAAACAGAAGTTCCTCTGTTAGTCTATGAATTTATTCCAAATGGAACTCTCTATCAATACATACATAACCAAATTGAGGAGTTTCCAATCACATGGGAATTGCTTTTACGCATTGCTGTAGAAGTTTCAGGTGCTCTTTTCTATTTGCATTCAGCTGCTTCCATCCCTATTTATCATCGAGACATCAAGTCTGCAAACATACTTTTGGATGATAAATATCGAGCCAAAGTTTCGGATTTTGGAACTTCAAGATCTGTTATGGTTGATCAAACTCATTTGACCACAAAAGTTCAAGGAACTTTTGGATACGTAGATCCAGAGTATTTTCAGTCAAGTCAGTTTACTGAAAAAAGTGATGTTTATAGTTTTGGAGTAGTTCTTGTTGAGATTTTAACTGGACAGAAACCTATTCGTGCAATCAACACTGATGAAGACAAAAGTTTAGTGGGATATTTTCTCCAAGCAATTAACGAGAACCGTTTGTTTGAAATCCTTGATGCTCGAGTTCTTAAGGAAACTAAGAAAGAAGGGATTATGACTGTTGCTACTCTTGCAAAAAGATGCTTGAACTTGAATGGGAAGATGAGACCTACGATGAAAGAAGTGGCATTTGAATTAGGGGGGATAAGAACATCAACTGGAGCTTCAATTTTGCAGCAGAATTGTGAAGAGATTGATTTTGTGGATGGTGATATAAGTGGACATTCTTTAGAAACTGGTTCATCTTCTACAGGAATGTCAATCTTAAACAGTAGTTCTGCTTTTTCTATAGATGCACACCCTTTACTTTCAAACAAGTGGGAATGAAAGAAACTGGTTGTCTTGTACTTACTATATATTTTCATTTCATGAATAAAAGTGAGATTTTTGCAATATATCCTATTGTTTATTTTGAACAATGCAATTGGGATCAATGATAATTAGGCGAGTCCCAGAGTAGCCAATACCCAATACAGAAAGAAATGTAAAGGTAGATCCATTAAATAATCAGGTCAGTTGGTGCCAATAACCTGGCAATTGAAAGATTTGAATATCTTAAGAAGCAAGATTCTTATCCGAAGAAGGATATTGCATTTGATAGGCGAAATTGAAGAAACAGAGGACTTGCACTACAACTCAGAACTGGTGACGGATATTAAAGCATTTGCTGAGTCATTAGCCATGTCAGAAGTTAGTTATGCAGGCAGATTTGTTATTTAAGAGTTTGTTATAATTTTCTCTCTCAAAGTTTGTTACAAGTGCTAAGGTCATGCTCATGCTTTCGTTGCTTATAGAATCTTCTGGACCTGCATATAAAGCTTTGCAATCCTTCAGTTTCTGATTTTTATTGATGGAATGAATTCAGTTCAATAATTTTCTCTCTAAGCTTCAGAATTTTCTCTTCAACCAAACACAGCATTTTCTTTAACTACAGAGAATCCTGCGTGCAAGTCAACGACGCACAACTTGTGTCCTGTCCATCCAACGATTGAGTATGGGAGTAAGGTAACATCTTTTAACATTAATGTCTTAACTGATAATTAGAGTTGATGAATACATGTACAGCTATACCCCTAATCTAATAGTCATGATTCAAACATTTGTCTTGTACAATTTCTTATGCATATCCATTTGGCTATCTAGAGTCTTCATGAGTATGCTGAATCACCCGTGTAAGTCATCACATGCTGCTGAGTCGGTTGCCATGTCAACTCTGGCTGGATAGTGGGGCGATGTTGAGGTTCTAGCCGAGGCCAGAGGCTTGTCACAGAGGCATTTCATCGAACATTTAATTCATTTAATCAAACATGTGATTAATTTTAACATATGACATGTAAAGGTGATATATCACTCTCAAGTAAAAATTTCCTACATATACCCAAACATGTACCGAACTTGATTTTGTCGTATGATTTGGGTCCTACAAACCTACCAATTTATAGATTCACTCACATGGTTCACAATTCAGTCGTTTCTCTAAAGACAAAACGAGCAAGCTGTACGCAAAAATAATTCAACATTAAACAAATAACCCAAAAAAAAAAATTATCAGCAATCAAATCCCATAAAGAGTAAAGAGCCATATCACGTCCGTCATCATTGATGCTGCGTGAAACATGATACTATACTAATTACTTCATTTTAATCTTGATTAAGTAAGAAAGAACATATTCTAAACCTTTTCGGCTGTTAATGGTAGACACGAATCCAGTCCTTGTTCTTACAAGATTAGCGTATAATCTTGTAAATATTCTACCTTTCGAACATACATAGATTATTAATTGTTAATGGAGTATCAAGTATCGAATATCTTTTCTTATCCAGTTTCTTTTCTAGACGCTTGAACAAAATCGACAACAAGAATTTTAATTAATTACAGAAAGCATGACAGAGACATATAATCAGCCACACAAATGAAGATTTTTTTATGGATCCGCCTAAGTTACAGCCGTTGTAACTTACGGCTCTTTTGTCTTTTCTTGCTTTGTTATTGTAAATTTCATTGAAGCCTTTACACTCTGTTTTATTTCATTGAAATCCCTAAAGTATCAAATTTGCCCCCTATAATTTTTTATATGCCGGATAAAGCTGAACCGAACCAACTTAAGAGGTTGTTTTCCCCGGCCCTGGGGTAGTTTGTTCACTAAATTCCAAAAATATCCTCTATTTAATTAAAAAATATAATAATTATTAAATGGATTATTATTATTATTAACAACAATAAAAGATATTATAATTAATTAATATATTAACAATAATTTTTAGTTAAATTGTTAATAAAAATAATTAACAATAATTATTATTACATTTTTGAATAATAATAATAATAATCACAATAACTAAAATACAAAATAATAATTATAATAAAAATTAATTAAGAATTTTATAGTAATTTATTACAGTTTAACTCAGTAAGATTTTGATTCTAAGATAAAGTAAAGGGCAATACAATTCATTCTAACTACGATTCTTATAGTTCATATAAATAAATTATTTTGATTTCAATTCTTCATTTCGATTCTATCTATTCTCGTTCTAACTCATTCTTATTCCAGTTAATTTCGATTCCTGTTTAGTGAACGCACTATAAAATTGTAAACATTTCATTTTTTTATCATTTCTTATTCCCCTCTCTCACTCTCTCTCTATGTAATGAGTCTAATGGTGGCTTTAATTGTTGATAAAGGTTGCTGAAGAGAAATTGATAGTGGAGAAGGATGGATTCAAAGGGAATTTTTTTATTTTATTAATCTTTTTATCATGAAAGTAGTAATTATGATGAGATGATATTATAAAGAATCCTCAAAAAAAAATTGATGATAAGTGATGGAAGATGAGATGCCGTAATTTTTAAGAGAGAAAAGCATTTTTTTATTACTAATTTAAGTATATTTTTGTCTTTTTATTAATATTAGTGTGCTATGATAACTAATGTGTTGTAGTTGTAAGCAAAAATTCTTTTGACACTTACAAAAAAAATAATAAATAAAAAAGAATATAAAGAGATAAATTAAATTTTCATAATATAGGTAAGCATAAAGTTTCATAATACTTAAAAATATATATAAATAAAACAAAGTAGTACAAGGTTCAATGAAATTTTACAATAACAAAGTAAGAAAAGACAAAAGAGCCGTAAGTTACAAGAGCTCCAACTTGGACGGATTTTTTTTTTTTTTGAGAAAAAGCTCTTTTCATTTTTAGAGTTTGATATAATAGCTCATTTCATCCTTATTTTTTAGAATAATTTGTAATTTAGAACTGGGGAGAAAAGAAAGGCAGCTGTGATGAAGAATATAACTCACATTCTATTTCTTGTAATTTGCAGAAAACAAGTTGTTTAACACAATTAAGCTCAGGCCATGAATGTCTTTGCTCAAGTGAAGACAACTATAGCCTAGAGAAAGGACGCTGCTCAGGTACAAACTGGTAAAAACAGGGGTATTCCAAAAGCATTGTTTCTTTTTTATTCACATGTTCCAGATGTGTATAAACATGAGCAATAAGTGAATGGAAAAGGAGAAAATATATGCTATTGAACCAATTAAGGCTTTTTCATTAAGAGTGATTTTGTCAATTGATTTAGTATTCATTCATAGATGGTGAAATAGTTAAATAAGTAATTCTGTGAGTTATGAAATTTACCATTCAATAGATAAACGGAAAATTTTTAATTTTTTAAAACATTAGTTGGGGTACTTGTCAATGAGTGAAGTTTTGCAATTACTCTTAACTATGAACAAAAATGGCGGAATTTGATTTAGTTGAAACCATGATTTAATTTGATGTTCTGTCTCTCTTTTTTTTTTTTTTTGTCTTTTGGCTTTGTGCAGGTTGGTTGATTTGTAATACCTCAAGCGGCTACAACTGCTCCAAATGTCCTGACGGTTATGCCTCAAATCCTTCACCTGATCCTTTCTTTAGTTATCCTTTGGCCGATGATCTTTGCAAAAAAGTTTTCATCAAATCGCGCAAATCTCAGGTTAAAGCTATTATTATAGGTATGCACATCAGTAACGATACACATTACAAATTTTTTATCCTAAATTTAATCTTAAATAACGTGTCATTAATTGAATAGTTGTTAATTTTTTACAAGATCTAAATGAATTAATTATATCATCTCACTAAATATTTGATGACTACCAAATCATTTCGGATAAGCTTTTAGGATAAAAAATTTAAAATGTGTAACAGTACTCTTATATACCCTTTAGCTCCTACCTCCCTACAAAGTGAATTCGTGTTTACAACTAAAAAAAGCTACTTATAAATGATCTCGATTGTGTATGTTTTAATTATTGTACTCAAGCGCTGCAGGTTGCGGTGATGGGCTGGGATTATTCATTCTACTCATTGGAATATGGGGGCTGCGCAAGTTCGTAAAAAGAAGAAGAGAAATCAAGCTCAAGCAGATGTTCTTTAAAAAACATGGTGGTTTATTATTGCAGCAACAATTGTCTTCTAATGAAGGTAATATTGAGAAAACAAAATTGTTTACAAAAATGGATTTGGAAAAGGCCACTGACAATTACAATGCCAATCGAATTCTTGGTCAAGGAGGCCAAGGCACCGTATACAAAGGAATGTTGGCTGATGGAGGAATTGTGGCCGTTAAAAAATCTAAACTAGTGGATGAGAGTAATGTTGAGCAATTCATCAATGAGGTGGTGATTTTGTCTCAAATTAATCACAGAAATGTTGTTAAGTTGTTGGGATGTTGTTTAGAGACAGAAGTTCCTCTTTTGGTCTATGAATTTATTCCAAATGGAACTCTTTATCATTACTTACATGATCAAACAGAGGAGTTCCCAATCACATGGGAAATGCGTTTGTGCATTGCTGTAGAAGTCTCAGGTGCTATGTCTTATTTGCATTCAGCTACATCTATTCCCATTTATCATCGAGACATCAAGTCTTCAAACATACTTTTAGACGATAAATACCGAGCCAAAGTTTCAGATTTTGGGGCTTCTAGAACTATTAAGGTTGATCAAACTCACTTGACCACACAAGTACAAGGAACTTTTAGATATCTAGATCCAGAGTATTTTCGGTCAAGTCAATTTACTGAAAAAAGTGATGTATATAGTTTTGGAGTAGTTCTTGTTGAGCTTTTAACTGCACAGAAACCTATCCGTTCAACTGACGCCGAAGAACATAGAAGTTTAGTGGGATTTTTTCTCCAAGCAATGAACGAGGACCGTTTATTTGAAGTTCTTGAAGCTCGAGTTCTTAAGGAAGGCAAGGAAGAAGAGATTATCACTGTTGCCATGCTTGCAAAAAGATGCTTAAAAATGATCGGGAAAAAGAGACCTTCAATGAAAGAAGTAGCATTTGAACTAGGGGGTATTAGAGCATCAATTGGATCTTCCAGTTTGCAGCATAACTGTGAAGAGATTCATTTCGTGGGTGGTGACAATACTAGACATTCCGGAACTGATTACTCTTCCACTGGGTCAATTTTAAACAGTGTTGCTTATTCTACAGATGCGGACCCTTTAATTTCAAATTAGGGGTGAAAAAAGAGAAGGTTTTTCTTCTAATGTATGTATTTTTATTTCATAAATGATTAAAATTGTGGAATTTCACAATATGCTTCTCATATTCTTTTCTGGTTTTTACCTTAGAATAAAACACGCACAGTTTGATGTTTATTTGTAAGGGATAATGTCAATAAAGAAATAAAGGAAAGGCAGATATATTCCAGTAAGGCATGACCAGATATGTAGCATATAGTCGATTTCTAGAGCCCTTTTTTCCGATTTCATACTGTTACGTAATGCTTGGAATTATCACAAAATGAATGTATAGCATGTAAATACAAACTACATTTTGCAAAGGAAAAAATGGAATCTATAATGCACAAGTAATGAAGGTAAAGCAACAGTAAACAAGATGAGTAGAGAAACCACAAAACCATAACCTGTGCCTGTGAAATCAAAGGATTCATCATGCACAACATGTCACAAAAGCCAAATTTCAGTTCAAAATTAGATTCTAAAGAATGAACATTGGAATTTTGCTCAAGGAGTGAACTATGATGCACAAACTCCGGTAGGAAATTACCAATGTGTTCTTCTGAGGGATTATGGCAATTGGGCATGGTTTGTAGGAATATTTCACATAAATAGTATGTGAGTAGTTTAATACATCAGATGTTTGATGAAATAATACACTGAAATAGAGCAATAAGACCTTCGGAGGAAAGCGCCACAAGGTTGCAAATTCTAAAATTTAAGAATAAATAGAGGCATGTTAAAAGGGGTAGTGCTATAGTTTTGATGGCAAAGTTTCAATATAAGCTTGTTCGAGAATAAATTATCCAAAACTGATCCCTGGGAAATGCCTTCAGAATGTACAGAATAAAGGAATTAAACCAGAGCAGACGATATGGCAAATTTGCTACTAATGCCCCTGGCAGACCTATCAGATTCAGTTTAGCTTGCATGCCTACAGATTAAAAAAGAAACAATGTTTGCAGCGGAAGAAAATCACAGACAGCAGTGTTTACTGAATCTGAATGATTAAGTTGAAATTATCGTTATTTTATTATTCGAGCTTCACTGGCTAGCTAGGACTCTCATCGTGACTCACGAGACTTTTTCCTTGCATGTAAGGATGACAAAAAGGCTCAACCCGTCCTTCACCCGATTGATCAGATTTCAATTTTTAGAGTTTTGGCTAGAATTTTAAAAAGGTCAATAGTCGAATTAGAGCACAAGGAATCAGGCCCGATTATATCTAGGTAAAAGCTAAGGCCCTTAAATTAATTTTTAATATATAAAAATAAAACACTTAAAAAGTAATTAAAAATTTAAAATACACACAACACATTTATGGTCACAATTACACCTTAAGTGTATTTATTTCTATTTTGTATTAATTTATTTTTCTATTTGATTTATTTAGCTGTTCTTAGTTTGGTTAGTCTATTAATTTGGCTAGATATTTGTTCAGCCTGCAGTAGAGGAGCCCTCGTTTTTTTGGCGTTAACTCTATCATAGTTCGGATATTTGCGAAGTTGTCAGTTGTATTTGCAGTGGTGGTAAGTACAGTAGCGACGGCTAGGTCTAGGGTTTCAATTTGAGGATTTTTTTTTAGATCCAGCAGTAAAGATATTTGATGGGTGTGCAAGTGCAGGGAATTAGTTCAAAAAAAAAGTGTGAGTGTATTGTGTATTGTGCTGCTGCAGGGGATTGGAAAAAAAAAAGAAAAGTGAGTGTCAAAAAAAAAGAGAAAAAAAAGGGCGTGATTTAAAAAGAAAAGTGAGTGTTTTGTGCAAAAGTGATTGTGCACAATTTTTGGGAATTGTGGGTGTTTGTTAAAAAAAAAAAAGTTCTCTCTATTCTTGCTAAATAAACACTCACGCTTCCATCTCTTTTTAAAAAAAAAAAAAAATTAAAAAAAGAGGATGAAAGCGTGAGTGTCTATTCACCTAGGATAGAGAGAATTGTTTTTTAGTAGAATTGCGTGAAATATATAAAAAAAAGAGAGAGGGGTTAAGTGCAAAAAAAAAAAAGTGTGGTAAAATAGAAGTAAAAAGAAGAAGAGAGATTAAGCGAGAGTGAGAGAATTAAAAAAAAATGTGGATAAAAAAAAAGAGAGGATTAAGTGTGAGCGAGTATTAAAAAAAAAGAGTGTGAATTTTTATTTTTTTAATTTCGAGTGTTGTGTAGAAAAAAAATTGAAATTGTGTTAGTTTTGTATGTATATGTGCTTATTTACTTGAATTGTGAATTAAAAAAAATATATTTAAAATCAATTGTGAAAAAGAAAAAAGAAAAGAGTGTGAGTGTGCTAGTGTTGTATTTTGTGCAAACTCTCAAATCATTAGTATTTTAACTCACTGTCCAAATTCTCAATACACCAAAACTCTCAAATCACTAAACACACAAAATTCTTTGCTTATTTCTCACAACTCTCAACTCTCTCTACAAAATTGGAAGCTGAAATCAAAATGGAGGGTTTCCTTTATATAGCCAAAATTGTCTATTCTTTTAATATATTTTTTCTTATTTTCTTTGGGCGGTATTTATTTTTCTTCTCCTTTTTTTTTGTCAAAGTTTTCCTTTTTTTTTTTTTTCTTTCTTTCCTTGGACGTTATCTACTTGGACTTTAATTTAGGTGAATTTTTCATGATTTGGCACTGGCAAGACTTTGACACTTGAACTATATTGAAGAAAATGACGAGGTGTTGATTGTTGGATTTGGACGTAAGGGACATGCAATTGGTAACTTATCTCGGGATTATTATTATTATTTCCTTTGTATCTGGTTGAAGATAATGTCGCAAACGTGCTTGCTAGGTTGCAAATATTCATTTAAGATTTTTAAAAGAAAAAAATTAAGATTTAAAATAGTAAAAAAATTAAACATTAATTTAATGTCTTAAATGAGTGTTTAAAATAATAATATTATATATGTTCATAATAAAATATTTTTAATAATAATTTATATCATGAATATTTTTTTAATAAAAATATTTATAAAAATATGAGTGTTCGAAAGAAATTTTTAGAGTACATATAACTCCAACCGTGAGATAATTAATGACATGACTTGTGACCAAAATATCGGAATAAATGATAGGAGGCGAAAAGTCAAGAATGGCTTGCACGACTTAATAATTTATTTGCATTGAAGGCTATGCCTAAAAGTTAGCTGGAAGGCTATTTCAGAGCAAAGATCTGCATGTTCGGCAGTGATCATTTCAGAATGGCTACACATCATCATTATCTAGTGTTTTTGGAGATGATGGCTCTGTTATTCTGGCCAATGAAAACATCATCACAAGATTTATGTCAGTATTCATGCGGAAATGTCACTATCAATTACTCCTTCGGAATCGGAGACGGTTGCTACTTTGATAAGAGATATGAAGTAATCTGCGATGAATCCTCTGGCTCTCCCAAAGCTTTTCTTGCCGGAGTCAACAACCTGGAACTCTTGAACAGTGACCGTTACGATGGAAACTTATTGAGGGTCAACATTCCTGTAATTTCTTTGAAGACGACCGGCCACCCAAACGGCGTCAACCTATCAGGTATCCCTTTAACCTTTTCCCGGTGGAACAATAGATTCGCCGCCATAGGTTGCAGAAACTATAATACAATTGTTAAAAGAGGGAATGATTCAACCGTTTTTGGTGGGTGCCTGACGATTAGTACTTGTGCTCTCAGCAGTCGTGGCTGCTACGATTTCGTATGCGCTCTTCCTCCTAATTTAACTCAGGATTTCAATGCAAGTATGCTATTCCATTTTTCTCAAAGCATTCCTCAGAAATGTCAGTCCGTACTCATGGTTGAAGAAAATTGGCTCCAGTCGGAGTTCCTGACGAATCCTCATGTCTTGAGAGATCATCAACAGTTTCCTGTAGTGCTATAGTTTGCTGAAGATAGAGGCAATTGTGTTGAAGAATATAATCCGAGAACTACTTGTAATAAGGACAATAGATGTTCAATACAATTAACCTCAGGCTATTCTTGTCTTTGCCAAAGAAGCTTTAATGCCCTAAACGATGGATATTGCGTAGGTACAGTTTCGACTACAAATAACCAGCTCGATATCCAACAACCAGCTACAGAAAAACAATTGTTGAATCGGCAGATTTAATTTGATTTCTCTGTTTCATGTTTTGTCTTTAATCTGCAGGTGACTTGTTATGTCATAGTGCCTCAAGTCCCTACAATTGCTCGGGATGTCCCAACGGTTACTTATTAGATGACACGGGGAGTTGCTACCAAAATACAACAGCTAAAACAGAAGCAATAAGTCCAAGTCCAAGTCCAAGTTCTTATGAAGTTGTTTACGAAAACTCTTAACGTCTTACTCATTATTATAGGCATGCGCATCCTTTTAATCCTTTAATTCCACCATACTTAAGCTTTTTGGCGTATAAATATTTCTTGAACTAAAAGTAAATAGAATGATATATTGTTAAGATTAGTTAAATAGAATCTGTTATGCATGCTGACGTGGTTGCTTATGTGGCAAAGTTAGTTTAGTTAGTTGCTCAGCTGGTTTTACATGTAAACTGAATGGAGTGGTTTCCAGAATATAAAGCATAAAAACGTGTATAACAGATTCACACAATAATAAAATAATACAAGTCTTCTTCTCTCTGTTTCTCTATTTTTCCTTTTTCATTTTCTCAGTAAACAAACAGATTCATCATTCTTAATTTGGTATCAGAGCCTGATCTCATGGCTGCTTTCAACTTAAATCAAAACACAACATCTTCATTTTCTTTTACCTCACCAGTCAAACTTGATAGAACAAATTACACAATCTGGAAGTCTCAAATTCTCACTTCTGTTCGTGCAAATGGTCTTGAAGATTTTCTCGATAGCTCAAAACTCTGTCCAGATCCATTCTCATCTGATGGAGTTATCAATTCTGATTCTGATGCAACAGAGATCACTACTGTCGAAGGAGTTCGAGAGAATCCAGCCTTTGTTATCTGGAAACGAAAAGATCAGATGCTGCTGAGCTGGCTGATGTCTTCCATCAGTCTAGAGATCCTCAGTCTGGTAGTAAATTCCAAAACCTCACTTGAACTCTGGATCAGTCTTGAACAACAGTTCGGATCTGAAACCTTTGCTAAAAAGGTACATCTGAAAATTATGCTTAATAATCTTAGGAAAGGAGCTATGTCCATGACTGCATTTTTTGGAAAACTAAAGACAATAACAGATGAACTTGCTGTGGCTGGTAGTCCTGTTAGTTCACTAGATTTTATCACTCACTTGATCAGTGGATTAGGCCAACCTTATTATCCTGTGGTAGTGTATGTTGAGGCAAATCTTGCTAAGATGACTGTAAATGAAGCTTATTCTATGCTTCTGACTCATGAGGCTAGACTAGAGGCTAATCAACTGAATTCTAGTAAAGAAGCAAAAATGAACTTTGCAGCTAATGTTGCCCAAACTGGACAAAATACTAAGCCTGGACAGTATAATGCTAATTGGAACAAAAATTCAAATGGTAATGGAGGCAGAGGAGGTTTTGGTAGAGGTTTTTCACAAGGTCAAGGAAGAGGAAATTGGAATGGTAATTGGAATAATGGCTGGAATGGAGCATCATCTAGTAACTATCAAGGCAGAGGTGTTGTTGGTTCTGGTAATGCAAATTTTGCTGGTTCTGGTAATGCAAATTTTGCAAAACCTGGTAATTTTCACAGTAGTAATGGGAGAGGGAGTTTTGATCTTAACTCTGCTGGAGTAGTTTGTCAAATTTGTTTCAAACCCAGGCATACTGCAGCTGAGTGTAGAAACAGATTCAATAGAGAATTCATCCCTTTCAATCCATCTGTAGGATACAATTCATATCAGTATCCAGCACCAAGGTCTGCATATGGTAACTCAGCACCTAGGGCTGCTTTTGTGGCTGCTTCTGAAGGAGATTTTGCTGATCAAGGGTGGTATATAGACAGTGGTGCAACTCACCATCTCACCAACAATCTGCAGAATCTGAGTCTTGCAAAGGAATATTCAGGTAACCATTTGCTGCATGTTGGTAATGGACAAGGGCTGCATATATCACATGTTGGTTACACTGGTTTTCATACATCTTTAGACTCCATCTTGCACTTAAAAGATATTCTGTTTGTTCCTCATCTTACCAAAAACCTTATAAGCATTTCAAAGTTACTTGAAGACAACAACTTAACCATTGAATTTGTTGCCAATATGTGCTTTATTAAGGACCAGAAGAAGGGAGTGCATCTTGCTCAAGGGATTGCTAGAGGAGGGCTATATCAATTACTGTCAAAAGAGGATTTCATCTCTAGTTCTTCCAGTCCTTCTCAAATTCCTAGCTCCATGCTTTCTGTTTTAAATAAGTCAGCTTGTAATCTCTTAGATAAAGCTACAAATAAAACCTGTACAAACAATATTTTGTCTGCAAATTTGTTACACCAGAGATTTGGTCATCCAAATAAACATGTGTTGAAATGTATTCTATCTTCTCTTTCACTTACTTGTCCAACATCAATGCCTGATTTTTGTGATGCTTGTCAATATGGTAAAGTCCATCAGTTCCCTTTTTACTCAACAGGGATAAAAACAAAAGCCCCTTTAGAGCTTGTTCATACTGATCTCTGGGGTCCAGCACCCATTCCTTCATCACAGGGTCATAGATACTACATTAGCTTTGTAGATGACTATAGTAGGTACTGTTGGCTGTTTCCTTTAACCCTCAAATCAGAAGCCTTAGCTACCTTCAAACACTTCAAAACTCTTGTGGAAAAACAATTTGGTCATCCTTTAAAGTCACTACAGTCTGACTGGGGAGGGGAATACAGAAACTTTGAACATTTTCTTCAAGAAGAAGGCATTGAGTTTAGACATAGTTGCCCTCATACACATCACCAAAATGGTGTGGTAGAAAGGAAGCATCGCCATATTGTAGAAACAGGGCTGACCTTACTTGCTCAAGCCAAAATGCCCTTATCCTTCTGGTGGGAGTCTTTCCATACAGCTTCTTTCCTTATCAATAGGCTGCCAACACCTGTTTTGAACAACATTTCCCCTTTTGCCAAGCTCTATGGCAGAAAACCTGATTATCATTTCCTCAAAACTTTTGGCTGTGCATGCTTTCCTCTTCTCAGACCTTACAGTCAACACAAGTTTAACTTTCATACACAAAAATGTCTCATGATTGGTTATAGTCCTATTCATAAAGGTTATAAGTGTCTTGATTCAACTGGCAAAACTTATATTGTTAGACATGTCAAGTTTAATGAATCTGAGTTTCCATACTCTAGTCTTTTTCCTTCACCAGATCCAAATGTGTCCTCAGTTCAGCACAGTCATGTTTCTGGTCAATTCATTTCTTCCACAGTCCTACTCACTGACAGTAATTGTGCTCAGTCTTCTCTCAATCATCCAACTCAAGATGCAGGCCCTGATTCAGGTATCTTACAGACACCACATCAACCATCTTTTTCTGATCAGTTGCCATCAGTATCTGATTCTGCACCTCAATCAGCTCAACCAGCTCAAAATATCCATCCCATGATCACCAGATCCAAAGATGGTGTATTTAAGCCTAAAACTTACTTGGCAGCCACCCAACACCTTGAACCACACTCAGTCAAAGTAGCATTGGCTGATTTCAAATGGAAACAAGCTATGAAGGCTGAATTTGATGCCTTACAGAAAAACAGCACCTGGATTTTGGTTCCCAGAGATGAAGCTGGGAAAATTGTGGGTAATAAATGGGTTTTCAGAGTGAAGTACAATCCTGATGGTAGCATATCTAAGTATAAAGCAAGGCTGGTGGCCAAAGGATTTCATCAAACACAAGGAGTAGATTTCTTTGAAACATTCAGTCCAGTTGTAAAGCCTTGCACAATAAGAATTATTCTGAGTCTTGCTGTCATGTATCACTGGCCAATTCGACAACTGGACATCAATAATGCTTTTCTTAATGGCATACTTACTGAAGAAGTCTTTATGCATCAGCCTGAAGGTTTTGTTCATCCTCAATATCCTTCTCATGTCTGCAAACTTACCAAAGCTCTCTATGGTCTTAAGCAAGCTCCAAGAGCTTGGTATGACAGGCTGAAGTTGTCTTTGCTGACTTGGGGTTTCACTGCTTCAAAATCTGACACTTCATTGTTCATCTTTCACAAAGCAGGAGATTTAGTTGTTCTGCTAGTCTATGTTGATGACATCCTAGTGACTGGTTCAAGTGTTCAGCTTGTTGAAAAAGTTATTCATCATTTAAGTTCAGAGTTTGCTTTAAAGGACCTTGGGGAATTCAACTACTTTCTTGGTCTTGAGGTTACACCTTCAGTTGATGGTTTACATCTTTCTCAATCAAAGTACATAGGTGATATTCTCAAGAAGGCACAGATGATTGAGAGCAAAGGATGCTCAACTCCCATGAGTTCTACAGAGAAGCTAGTCAAAGATAAGGGTGCTGCTTTTGAAAATCCTTCTTTGTATAGAAGTATAGTTGGTTCCTTGCAATATCTTACTCTTACTAGACCTGAGATTTCGTTTACAGTGAATAAGCTGAGTCAGTTTCTTGCCAATCCATCAGTGTTTCATTGGCAGGCATGCAAAAGGGTTTTGAGATATTTGCAATATACAGCTGATCTTGGCCTGCAGTTTTATGCCTCTGGTTCACTCAAAATTTCTGCTTTTTCAGATGCTGACTGGGGTTCTGATTTAGATGACAGGAAGTCAATTGGGGGATATTGCATTTATTTGGGGGATAATCTAATCTCATGGTCATCTAAGAAGCAACCTATAGTCTCAAGAAGTACAGCTGAGTCAGAGTACAGAGCATTAGCATTGACAGTTTCTGAAACTTTGTGGATTACTTACTTGCTACAGGAGATGAAGCTAACTCTATTACAGACTCCAGTTATCTATTGTGATAACAAGAGTGCAGAAGCTTTAGCAAGCAATCCCAAGTATCATTCCAGAACTAAACATATTGAGTTAGATTTGCATTTCATACGGGATCATATAGCTCAAAAAGAGTTGCAGATCAGTCATGTTCCCAGCTATGATCAAGTAGCAGACATCCTTACCAAACCTTTGGTTTTTGATCAGTTTAACTATCTAAGGTCCAAGCTCAATGTGTTGCCACGACCTTGAGCTTGAGGGAGGCTGTTAAGATTAGTTAAATAGAATCTGTTATGCATGCTGACGTGGTTGCTTATGTGGCAAAGTTAGTTTAGTTAGTTGCTCAGCTGGTTTTACATGTAAACTGAATGGAGTGGTTTCCAGAATATAAAGCATAAAAACGTGTATAACAGATTCACACAATAATAAAATAATACAAGTCTTCTTCTCTCTGTTTCTCTGTTTTTCCTTTTTCATTTTCTCAGTAAACAAACAGATTCATCATTCTTAATTTATATAGAGCTCTCTCCTGCGAACAGTTGTGTTTTTTCTTAAAATTTGGACCAACAACTCTCCAAAGTTGCATAAATGTGTGTACTGGAATTTACAGATTTTGTTAAGAGAATAGCTAGTATTTATATAGTTTTACCTAAATTTTGGTGAGCCAAAATACGAATTAATTATACATTATGAGGAATTTCTTCGGCTCAGCACTACAGTTGTGGTATTTCCCCTTTGATAGATTGGAATTAGGAGTCAATAAAGAGTAATGGTCAAGGTTTGAGAGTGCTTGGGAAGCTCAAAGGGAGCTGATCTGGAGAGCTTCAGCGAGCTCATGCGGAGAGCTCAGTGCTGGAGCTGGGTACAGCTTAGGAGGGCTAGTCTGAAAAGTTCAGTGGACCTCATTTCAGGTGTCAAGAGAGCTCGTTTGCAAAATACATTCGAGGACGAAATGAAGCGTCCAATCTTGACCTTCATCTTTCAAACCCTTCCAGTGTAGTCTGATATCTGCAGTGAGGCATGCTTTCAATGCTTACAGTAATTATAGTTCTGCCCAAATGTCCACATGTCCTTCATACATCAGTCCCAAAATTCATCCCAAACAGACACACACAGAGCACCTAAAAGTTTGCAACAGCGTAAGCATTTTGTGATCTTCTTCGCAATAGTTCCATGTCAGAAATCATCAACGTGTATTAATTATTGTCTTGGACCGGTGCAGGTTGCAGTGTTGTGACTGGACTGCCGCTTTTTCTATTCATGATAGGGAGGTTGTAGGAGATCGTTGAAAGAAGAAGGGTAATCAAGCTGAAGCAGAATTTCTTTAAAAGAAATGGGGGTTTATTATTACAAAAAGAGTCGTCATCAAATGAAGGTAATTCTGAGAAGACAAAATTGTTTACATCAATGGAATTGGAAATGGCCACTGACAACTTCAATGCCAATCGAATTCTTGGTCAAGGAGGCCAGGGCACAGTGTACAAAGGCATGTTAACAAATGGAAGAATGGTGGCTATTAAAAAATCCAAATTAGTGGATGAGAGTATTATTGAACAATTCATAAATGAGGTGGCAATTTTATCTCAAATTAACCACAGAAATGTTGTTAAGTTGTTGGGATGTTGCTTGGAGACAGAGGTTCCTCTTTTGGTCTACGAATTTATTCCGAATGGAACTCTCTATCAATACATTCATGACCAAACTGAAGAGTTTCCAATCACATGGGAAATACGTTTACGCATTGCTATTGAAGTTTCAGATGCTTTATGCTATTTGCATTCAGCTGCTTTTATTCCTATTTATCATCGAGACATCAAGTCTGCAAACATACTTTTGGATGATAAATATCGAACCAAAGTTTCAGATTTTGGGGTTTCTAGATCAGTTATGATTGTTCAAACACACCTGACCACTCGAGTACAAGGAACTTTTGGTTATTTAGATCCAGAATATTTCCGATCAAGTCAATTTACTGAGAAAAGTGACGTCTATAGTTTTGGAGTAATTCTTGTTGAGTTTTTAACTGGACAAAAACCTATTCGTTCAACTGACAGTGAAGAAGATAAAAGTTTAGTGGGATATTTTCTCGAAGCGATGAAAGAGAACCGTTTGTTTGAAGTCCTTGATGCTCGAGTTCTTGAGGAAGCTAAGGAAGAAGAGATCATTACTGTTGCTATGCTTGCAAAAAGATGCTTAAACATGATTGGGAAAAAAAGACCTACAATGAAAGAAGTAGCATTTGAATTAAGGGGGATTACAGCATCAATTGGAGCTTCCATTATGCAGCATAACTGTGACGACATTGATTTTGTGGCTGGTCACAATACTGGACATTCCGAAATTGGTTCTTCTTCTACTGGGTCAATTTTAAACAGTATTGCTTATTCTGTAGATGCTGATCCTTTAATTTCAAACAAGCAGTGATGAGACGAAAGGATTTTCTTCTTAATATATGCATTTTATTTCATATATGAATATGCTGTTGGGAAATTATGCTCTTTAAAAGCATATGTGTTTATTTAACTGTAATAAACATTTTTTCTGATTAATAAAATTAATGAGGTATTTTATTCAAATATCTTAATTGCATTTATATTTGTGTTAAAGTCCATTTAATCATATTATATGTATTTATGTGATCACCATGTGGATTCACAGAAGACATAAATACAAGTTATCTTATGATTAAATAAATTTAGTTCGCAGTTGATAAATAAAGTTGGGCACTTTATTTAGGTATAAACTGTAATAAATTCATTGAATGATTTGTCTTAATCATGTATGAATTTATTGATGTAGTACGACTATATTGAACTGGATCACATATGAGATTTAATTAACTTTATAATAACTGTCAGACTTATTAAATCTCACAGACGTTGATTTTACTGTAATCTTAATCTTGAGTTAATTATGATTTCATGATTGTGATTGTTATTCCATTTGAGTTGCCAATGGGCACGACACATCTTTATGGTCAAGATTACCCGGTATCTTTGTGGGAGCAATTATGAGTATTGGAGTTATAGATTAACAATATAGAATTTGTACAACACATCTCTTGATAGGTTTTCGGTACTTGATCATAGAATTCTCTGGCCAGAGTGTGTCAACATATTTAGTATGTTGAAAATGATCATTAGAGAAAACCAGTAAGGATCAAGGAATAAGATGTTATTAAATTGATTGGACAGTTGAGATATCAATTTAATTAACAATGTGGTACAAAGGATTGTGCAGTAAAGAAATCAATGTGGCTTGGGACGAATTATTATTCGAGCATACAATTATGGAAGTCAGTTCCAATCTTTTAGTGGAGTAGATTTGGAATTAAATAATTAGGCTAGTTTTATTACATGCCTAATTATTGTAGCCACTATTGTATGTTCCCAAATGATCCCTGGGTTAGCTCATTTAATTGACTGCACCACTACTGGACTAATAAGCAAGATAACTAGCAATATGGGTCAAAAGCCTAAATATATCATTTAGTGAGAGGCTCCATTTAATTAGCTTTTGTATAAGGGGCCTTATGTTATTTTATAAGGTGGGTCCCCTATTAGAAAAGTAAATAACGTGAGTTTAATTTGGAGCCTAGGGTTTCACTAAAAGGGAGATATAAAAGGCTTATTTTCTCAACAGAAAATAGAGAAGCCACTTTACACAAATCTGAAAATAAAATTTTTTTCTCTATTGTTGAGAGAAAAATTTTCTTGTTCTAGTTGCTTTGGTAGTGATAAAGGCGCCCACACGTCAAGTGCAAATCGAACCTGAGTCATAACCTGGAAGATCATTGGGGATAGTTCGTGATCTAACTAGCGTGGTGGTGACGAATCGTGATCCAACAGGAGTGGTGGTGGCAGATCGTGA
Organism: Citrus glauca; assembly: GCA_029633175.1. Taxonomy (NCBI): domain Eukaryota; kingdom Viridiplantae; phylum Streptophyta; class Magnoliopsida; order Sapindales; family Rutaceae; genus Citrus; species Citrus glauca. Next base: position 2,457,992 of record JAQOOD010000009.1, read on the forward strand.
TCCAGGAGCCTAAATCACTTCAGCGGAAAAAGCCAACTCGGATTTTTAAGGTACGATTTCTAGATTACGTGTTCTTATATATTATATGAGAGCGATCCTTAATAGGTTTTATAAAAATTTTAAAAATCTGATTTTTTCCCAACATATGCATCATACATTCGCTACAATTTTTACTCTGGAGCAAAACATATGGAGTTTGATGCTCAATTTGTAAGGGATAAAATAATCAATAAATAGGATAGATATATTCCAACAAAGCTTCAGGTAGCAAACATTTTTACTAAAGTCCCTAGCAATTGAAAGATACAAAGATCTTTTAAGTAATCTTGTAATTGTACCAAGGATCCCGTGCAGCTGTGCTTGAAGTTGAGGGGATGAAAATGAAGAAGCAGAGGACCCTGCATAAGTACTTAGAAGCAGACTGAGTTTTACAACTCAGAATCCGAGAATTTCGAGACTTTTAATTATTCGATGTTTATCAAATTTAACTAAAAATAGAAAGATTGTAAAGAATGGTTGAAAATAGAAAATTTTATTATTAAATTTTTTGTGTGAATTTCTATGAAGAATCCACCGGTAGCAGGAGAATATGCGGTTAAAAGGTAAAAACCAGGGCAATTGACAGAAGCTCTACAATACTACACATCCTCAAAACAACTATCAAAGATATTTCAACAAGCTAATCAAGTAAAGGAAATGTCTCTGTAACTTTCAAGCAAGACTTGACGTCCTCTCCCTTGCCTCCTCACCATACTATTAAAGTTTTGAAATTAGGCCAATCAGATTAAAGGTGAGATGGAATGGATTTATGGAGTCGTTGATTACCGCACGTATTTTTCAATCTATTGGTTCTTTCCCTTTCAACATTATTGTACGTATTTTGCAAGGAAACCTCCTCTATCTTTCTTCCAATTGATGTCCAATTATGACTTTTGTTTATCCAATTAATGTCCATTAACTTGAAGACTGAGGAGGGGAAGCGTTATTTCAAAGTCAAGATTGGCTTATTAGCTTGCATGAGTCTTGATATGAGTTAAAAAAAAAAAAAAGGTTGAAAGGGGTTAGGATTCAATTGAGCTTAGTTTTTATTGTGCAGAATTAATGGTCATGATTTATTTTATATTTTACTTTTTTTATTTAATTATTAATCTGCTCGACACCGAATACTTTTCTCGTTGAAAGATGTTGGGTAAAAGGTTTTTAAAACTTCAATTATTTTTGTGAAATTTTTTTAATTATTTTTATTAAAAGTGGGATTATTGGCACCCTTCAAAATTGTCTTCAAACTCCTTTTTTAATTCTATTTCATTTAATGTTAAAAATGCCATTTTTTTTTTAAATAAACACTCTTATCATTTGTATTTTTCAAACTTTCTCTTTATGAAAAGCTCAAACTCACTAGTTTCTCAAATATATAAATAATCACTATGAATAAAGAAATAAAAAAGAATGGATTTTTTTAACAATAAACTACTAAATCAAAATACCAATGGGCTTTTAGTCCAGTGGGAGAACCATTACACTTACAATATTGAGTATAAGGATTCGAGCCTCCATAAAGTATTTATGAGGGTTATTTACAATCCTCTTTCAATTATTAAATAATTGAGTGGAGCCAATTTATCTCTCATGAAATGTGAGTGGAGTGGACAACCCTCAAATATTTGAGAGGGTTTAAAGAATTTGGTCAGTCCTTCAATCTATTTGTAAATATTAATTATAATACCTACAGTTCTGTATAACAGTATTAAAAAAAAAACCACCAAATCAAAATGATTTAAGTTAACATAATAACTCTCCAATATTTAAAACTTGTGAATGATGGTAAGTAACACTCAATAGGTTGCAACCAAATTCTTCCTCCTTGCAGCTCATATGACTGCAACTGCATCTCGTGCATAGTGTGTGCATCTTATTCCTCCTCTCACCAAAAGCTTCATGTTCTTTTCCCATTTATTCTTCAGTTCCAAAACAAAAAATAAAGACTTTGAGATGCTTGGGAAAGAAAAAAAAATCAGATTTGAAATTAAAAAAAAAGGAAAAAAAGAAAAATCATACCTGTGAGAAAGAGAATATAAACGTGGTTAATTATACTTGTACGTCCTTAAATGTGACTGTATAGAAGAGAAATTTTATGAGATTAATGAAGGGGTGCCAATAATTCAAACTCTTTCATAATTTTTATTTATCACCCAATGACCCAATTTATTTTCAGTATTGTGTAGGTGTTACTGGAAATCAAATGGGTTAAGAGTATCATTACGGTACCTATATATAAATTAATTAACTTAATAATGGATTTGTTAACTATAGAATGCTTAAAAAATTCTGCTTTGACAGCTGTGAGTTTGTTGCCGCCAGTGCCATGTTGGCGGTTACGTCATCAGTAAGTCAACAGTGAGTCAACCAATATTCCTTACAAACACTAGCGAAAAATAAGATATATTATTATTATAGGGGTCATTCTATAATGCCGTAACTAAATTTACGGCATTGATGCCGTAATGGACGTGGACCGTTAGATTTAAATAAAAAATTTCTACCATTAATTCTAAATAAATAGGTAACCTGTTACCTAAGTAGCAAGTAATTACTCTTTTTTGTTCAGGTTTCAGGTTACATTTACCAATTTTATGTGTGATTTACAAGTTTTATAAAACTTTTACAAGTTAATGTTGATTTACAAGTTTTATGCAACATTTACAAGTTTTTATTTTATTTACAAGTTCTTCTTACAAATTACAACTCTAACATTAATTTACCTATTTTTCTATTAATTTACTAGTTTTATGTATGATTTACATATTCTATGTGTTATTTCACACTGAATGTGAATTTACTAATTCTATGTCATTTTTTCTAAATTTTTGTTTTGTTTATAAGTTCTTCGTACAAATTATAACTCTAGCATTAATTTACTCATTTTTTCATAAATTTACTAGTTTTATGTGTGATTTACACATTTTTTTGTTTTATTTCATAATTTACTAGTTTTATGTCAATTTACTAGTTTTATGTTATTTTTATAAGTTTTTGTTTTTTTTACAAGTTCTTCGTGTAAATTACAATTCCAACATTAATTTACCATTTTTTCATTAATTTACTAGTTTTATGTGTGGTTTACATATTTTTTGTTCTATTTCACACTTAATGTGGATTTACAAGTTCTATGTCATTTTTCTAAGTTTTTATTTTGTTTATCAGTTCTTCTTACAATTTACAACTCCAACATTAATTTACTATTTTTTCATTAATTTACGAATTTTATGTGTGGTTTACATATTTTATGTTTTATTTCACACTTAATGTGAATTTACTAGTTCTATGTCATTTTTCTAAGTTTTTAGTTTGTTTACAAATTCTTTGTACAAATTACAACTCCAACAATAATTTACTCATTTCCCATCAATTTACTAGTTTTATGTGTGATTTACACATTTTTTATTTTATTTCACAATTAATGTCAACTTACTAGTTCTATGTCATTTTTATAAGTTTTTATTTTGTTTACAAGTTCTTCGTGCAAATTACAATTCCAACATTAATTTACCATTTTTTTTATTAATTTACTAATTTTATGTGTGGTTTACATTTTTTTATTTTATTTCACACTTAATGTGAATTTACTAATTCTATGTCATTTTTCTAAGTTTTTATTTTGTTTATAAGTTCTTCTTGTAATTTACAATTCCAATATTAATTTACCATTTTATCATTAATTTACGAGTTTTATGTGTGATTTACATATTTTATGTTTTATTTTACACTTAATGTGAATTTACTAATTCTATGTCATTTTTTAAAGTTTTTGTTTTGTTTACAAGTTCTTCGTACAAATTACAACTCCATTATTAATTTACTCATTTTTTATCAATTTACTAGTTTTATGTGTGATTTACATATTTTTTATTTTATTTCATAATTAATGTCAATTTACTAGTTCTATGTCATTTTTATAAGTTTTTGTCTTCTTTACAAGTTATTCTTACAATTTACAACTCTAACATTAATTTACCATTTTTTCCATTAATTTACTAGTTTTATATGTGATTTATATATTTTATGTTTTATTTCACACTTAATGTGAATTTACTAGTTCTATGCCTTTTTTCTAAGTTTTTGTTTTGTTTACAAGTTTTTCGTACAAATTTTGTCTCTAACAATAATTTATTCATTTTTCCATCAATTTACTAGTTTTATGTGTGATTTACACATTTTTTGTTTTATTTCACAATTAATGTCAATTTACTAGTTCTATGTCATTTTTATAAGTTTTTGTCTTCTTTACAAGTTCTTCTTACAATTTACAATTCTAACATTAATTTACTATTTTTTCATTAATTTGCTAATTTTATGTGTGGTTTATATATTTTATGTTTTATTTCACACTTAATGTGAATTTACTAGTTCTATGCCTTTTTTTTAAGTTTTTGTTTTGTTTACAAGTTTTTCGTACAAATTTTGTCTCTAACAATAATTTACTTATTTTTCCATCAATTTACTAGTTTTATGTGTGATTTACACATTTTTGTTTTATTTCACAATTAATGTCAACTTACTAGTTATATGTCATTTTTATAAGTTTTTGTTTTGTTTACAAGTTCTTCGTGTAAATTACAATTCCAATATTAATTTACCATTTGTTTCGTTAATTTACTAGTTTTATGTGTGGTTTACATATGTTTTGTTTTATTTTACACTTAATGTGAATTTACTAGTTCTATGTCATTTTTCTAAGTTTTTGTTTTGTTTACAAGTTCTTTGTACAAATTACAACTCTAACAATAATTTACTTATTTTTCCATCAATTTACTAGTTTTATGTGTGATTTACACATTTTTGTTTTATTTCACAATTAATGTCAACTTACTAGTTCTATGTCATTTTTATAAGTTTTTGTCTTCTTTACAAGTTATTCTTACAATTTACAACTCTAACATTAATTTACCATTTTTTCCATTAATTTACTAGTTTTATATGTGATTTATATATTTTATGTTTTATTTCACACTTAATGTGAATTTACTAGTTCTATGCCTTTTTTTTAAGTTTTTGTTTTGTTTACAAGTTTTTCGTACAAATTTTGTCTCTAACAATAATTTATTCATTTTTCCATCAATTTACTAGTTTTATGTGTGATTTACACATTTTTTGTTTTATTTCACAATTAATGTCAATTTACTAGTTCTATGTCATTTTTATAAGTTTTTGTCTTCTTTACAAGTTCTTCTTACAATTTACAATTCTAACATTAATTTACTATTTTTTCATTAATTTGCTAATTTTATGTGTGGTTTATATATTTTATGTTTTATTTCACACTTAATGTGAATTTACTAGTTCTATGCCTTTTTTTTAAGTTTTTGTTTTGTTTACAAGTTTTTCGTACAAATTTTGTCTCTAACAATAATTTATTCATTTTTCCATCAATTTACTAGTTTTATGTGTGATTTACACATTTTTTGTTTTATTTCACAATTAATGTCAATTTACTAGTTCTATGTCATTTTTATAAGTTTTTGTCTTCTTTACAAGTTCTTCTTACAATTTACAATTCTAACATTAATTTACTATTTTTTCATTAATTTGCTAATTTTATGTGTGGTTTATATATTTTATGTTTTATTTCACACTTAATGTGAATTTACTAGTTCTATGCCTTTTTTTTAAGTTTTTGTTTTGTTTACAAGTTTTTCGTACAAATTTTGTCTCTAACAATAATTTACTTATTTTTCCATCAATTTACTAGTTTTATGTGTGATTTACACATTTTTGTTTTATTTCACAATTAATGTCAACTTACTAGTTATATGTCATTTTTATAAGTTTTTGTTTTGTTTACAAGTTCTTCGTGTAAATTACAATTCCAATATTAATTTACCATTTGTTTCGTTAATTTACTAGTTTTATGTGTGGTTTACATATGTTTTGTTTTATTTCACACTTAATGTGAATTTACTAGTTCTATGTCATTTTTCTAAGTTTTTGTTTTGTTTACAAGTTCTTTGTACAAATTACAACTCTAACAATAATTTACTTATTTTTCCATCAATTTACTAGTTTTATGTGTGATTTACACATTTTTGTTTTATTTCACAATTAATGTCAACTTACTAGTTCTATGTCATTTTTATAAGTTTTTGTTTTGTTTACAAGTTATTCGTGCAAATTACAATTCCAATATTAATTTACCATTTGTTTCGTTAATTTACTAGTTTTATGTGTGGTTTATATATTTTTTGTTTTATTTCACACTTAATGTGAATTTGCTAGTTCTATGTCATTTTTAAAAATTTTTATCTTATTTACAAGTTTTTCGTACAAATTACAACTCCATTACTAATTTACTCATTTTTTTTATCAATTTACTAGTTTTTTTCTATTTTTTATTTTTTTAATTTTGTAGACCAATTTACAACTATAACGCTAATTTACCTGTTTTACCTTCAATTTACGAGTCATACGTGTGGTTTAGAAATTTTTTTTGTCTTATTTCACATTTATTTGGAATTTAGGTTATTCAGTTTAAGTCAATTGCCTCAACTTAAATCCAACGTGAAAATGATTAAAGAGTTGGATTATTGCCATTTTATGATTTAGATAGAATGATATAAGGGAGAGCATGAGTTGAGTTTGATGGGGTTAGTGAAATTCTAACCTAGTCTATTTTTTAATGAGCTGCGATAAAATTCATCCAACTTAATTAAATAAACTTGTTTAACCTAGTTCTACCCAAACCTTATATTGTCTGGTTAAGTTGATTATGTTAAAGGTCAAACAAAAATTTTAAATTGAACAATGAAAATCATATGAAACTTATTAAAATCAAATATAAATCTTTTATAACATGAAATTTTGATTCACTATCTTATGTACGTAAAGAAAGTTAATAAATTAACTATCTTTAAATTAAGAAAATTTTCAAAAAAAGCATATAGACTTTATTTCTCCTGCATATTCTTTTCCAATTCCAAATTAAGCTTTTTAGATAATTAGCTAGCATCATATACAAAATAAAATGAAAGTGATATATAATTATGTGCCGTTAAGTATTCACTAAAAAAATTAAACTCAACTTACTTTTATATTAATCTTATAAAATAATAAATTTACTTATAAGAGAGTGTGATTTGGTTTTGGAATTGCAGTCTAGAGCAGCAAATGCAAAAATGAAATAGCCTCTTGTATTAAAAGATTAAAAAGAATAAAAAATTGATAAGCCATTTAAGTCTTTATAATTTTGCAATTAAGAATTAACACATTATCATTTTCCTTCTTCTTCTTCTTCTTCTTCTTCTTCTTCTTCTTCTTCTTCTTCTTCTTCTTCTTCTTCTTATTATTATTATTATTATTATTATAGATTTGGTTGAGTTAGACTGGTTAATTATAATTTATCCAATCCAAACTAATTATTAATTAAGTTAGAAAAAAACAGACCCAATTAAATCACCATAATCTGCTCATGGTGCATTTACCAATCAGTATTCGTTAGGGAGTCAAAAAAGCCCGCTCGGATCGGACCCGACCAATTCGGTCCGGGTAAAACCCCGACCACATGCATATAAAAACCAGAGCCGGGTTTGAAATTCTCAAACCCGGATATTTCTGGATATGAAATTTTAAAACTCAAAAAATCCCAACATGAATGAAATTTTCCCAAAAAATCATCGAGGAAAACTTCGTCGAGTCCCTGTAACTGTGACAATGATGATAATAGTAAGCATACATTTGCATTTATTGGTAATAATACAGGTGAAATGCAAACTTCACTTACAATTGCTCTAACAATTTCCTCTCGATGTGAATTTGAACTATTACTAGGTAAAGAGTCCCAAATTTCAACAGTTTGCGTTTTAACAATCAACACCGCTAGATACCAATGCGCAAAACCATCATTTATAGGAACATAGATCTGCATGACAAATGCATAAAATTACATTAAATGTCTTATACAATGCCATGATTTATTGTAATTTTGCATTTAATTTCTTACCTTTTCACATACTGCAAGTTCTGACATGTATTTATCTCGAATATTATGATTTTTGACGAAGTCTTCGATGCTTGATTTCTTTTTGCAGGCCATGTTTCCCACTATTTTTTGCTGCAAAACTCATAAAATAAATACAAAATTAGTATATTATCAACATATAGGGTCAACTGTCAGTAAAACAATTCACAGTATAACATTTACAACTTACCGAAAATATGGTGGGCAAATACCAAATACGCATCTCTAGGCTCGTTTTTGCACGTTCTTTGTTTGTCAAGTAGTTGACAAAACAATCTATGACCTACGAATAGAGCCATTAAACAAGAAGACTTAAATATTTAGAAAGAAAATAAATAAATTGAATGATTAAATTAAATATAAGGAAGGCATGCTTACTGTGTCAATGATCCAAGTATTAGGAGCCAAAGAAAACATCTCTTGGCGAGAGACAAAAAAACTAATTCCATCAACAATATGCTCACTGTATTAAGAATCCAAAAATAGAATTAAAACTATAATAGTGTTAATAAAAAATAATAACATATGGAAAATAGGTCATGCGAAAATCCAATTACTCCATAGGCAATTCTCCTTGAAATATATATTGCAGCAACTTCATATCTTCCTCTGAAAATGAATTTAGTAGAGTGATTGAATCATGAAAAAAATTTTGTTTGCTTCGTCTTTTGGGAAACTGATTATAAGGGGATTTCTGGTATGGACCGGGCTTTCGTTTTCTAGAGCGCATATCTTTAACCTCAAATACACTAAGTTGGTTTGATGATTCCTCTTCAATAGAACAATCATCATTCTTGCCATTATCCTACAAAAATTATGATTTATAACTTAATACTCATCTATGCACTATTATGTTTTATTTGTGCAAAAAAGAAAATCACATTTATTGCTAAATACCTGTATAACTGCATTGCAGAAAATTTGCTTACGCTTTCCCTTATTTAGGTCTGACTCACCCGTCAAAATTCTCTCATCATGTTTCTCTTCAACATTCTCCTCATCCAGTAATTTCTTCTCAAGAATATCATCTCCATCTGGCCTTTCTTTGGCTCTCTTCATTAGTTCGACAAAAGTTAAAATTTCATGGCTTGATTCATCGTTCTTTTGTTGCTTTCGGGAAGGAGAAGTAATTCCAACAGCAATGCCATTATTCTCCTTTTGCTGCTCAACTTGCTTTTGGGTTAAGTTCTCTTTAAGGGTTTCCATTACTTGTTGCATTTGCTGCATCCAGTTACCCACTAAATGCTTTAAACCATCAAGCTCCAATGCCATACGGCCAATATCTTTTCGAACAAGTGATAATTCCTTCTGATGTTGACAATTATGTATGCATTCTTCATTCTTCCGACTCGTTCCATCAAATGTTTCTTGGGCCGTGTTTTGTTGATGATGGATTTCTCGCAAATTAACCTAATAAATACCACATACTATTAAATACATGCCATTTCAATATGGTACATTAATATTTAATTAATAAAAGTAGATGTCATACCTTTGAGCTCCCATAACCACCATTTTTCTTAACAAAACTCAATAAGTTAGTTACATCTCGATTTGTCCATGTTGTTATTGGACTCAAAGATTTATCAATAAATTTTCGTGCAAATGATATAGAATCCATGTAAAAAAGCTGCAATATTAACAAAATGATCAAAACAAAGCAAAAACAAAATAACACAATAAAATTAATGAAATCAATTTTTTAAAAAAATTATTACCTCTAAAAATAGTAGACAACCGTTAACAACTTTATGTTGTCCTGCCTTGAACTTTTGTATGCCCTCAACTAGCCCTTTAAAAGCCCATGTTGCCCAATTTTTTTTATTTATGGCACTGGTGTCTTTCAAAAATACCAAGTAATACGGGGCTAAATTCAACCCCGATTTAGGAAAAATAATTGTAGCTATAGCAAACAAAACAAAGCTTCTTTTAAAGTCATCATTCACCTCCCTCTGATTCACCAATTTTGACTCTAAAGTTTTCAGCTTAATATATCCACTGTCATCACAATATTCATTTCTCAATTTATCTATGTCATCAATACCAAGACCCACATCAATGTCGACTCCACCATCTTTTATTCCCATAATGTACTCAAAATCTCGAGGCGACATATTGATACTCTTACCATGTAAAAAAATACATGAAGTAAATGGATCAAAATTTTGAACCAACCATGAACATAAATCTCGTTTCAATCGACCGCATTTTATGTGCAGAAGACTTTCAAATCCCAACTCCACAACAGCTTTTTTTTTATTTTCTGACAATTTTGCCACTAGTTTTGCAAAACGCTCTGGAGCACATCTAGTTTCCATGGCTTTCTGAGTTCCCTTCACAAAATCATCTTCTTTGTCTTCATTTCGTGCTATATCACTACCAACCATTCTAAATTTAGCCTTCTCTTCTTCACTCAAATTTTTGAAACATTTTCCTAATTTAATTCTATCCTAAAAAATTAAAAAAAAATATGACAATAAGTTATTGCTTGAAACATGTCTCAAATTTAATGGAAATTAATTATTGCACCTATACTCACCACTTTTTTTCCTTGTTCCCGTAATATTTTTGCTTCTTGCTTGCTGCAATCAATTAAATATTTTGAAAAAAAAATACATATAATTAGTGCACGTTAACATTATTGTGCTTGGCTTTACTAAATACTCATAAATTTACCAACAATCAAACACATAATATTTAATATAAGAAGACTTACAAATACTCAATGAAAGGCCGATTTTTTCTTAAAATTTCATTTTCCTGGCTCACATTATCATTCTCCTTGAAATCATTCTCGTTACCCTCATCAACATTTTCAGCCATTTTCGAGTTTACAAGAATCTGTACATGAAAATATTAGGCACAAAAAGAAATGGAAAATATCAAAAGTTTTGGATCCTGTAAAACAAAAGAAAATTTAACCCAAAAACAGTAATAAATTTATCCAAAAACTGCAGAAAATTTAACTAAACAACAGCAGCAAATGAAGCCCAAAATACCAAAAAAATTTAACCAAAAACGACAGCAAATCATCTCAAATACAGTAAAAAATAAACTAAAAAACAGCAACGAATTAACCCAGAAACAGCAGAAAATTTAACCTAAAAATAGCACCAAATTAAGCCCAAAACACCAAAAAAATTAACCAAAAACAGCAGCAAATCATCCCAAATACAGCAGAAAATTTATCCAAAAACAACAAAAAATTTGACTAAACAACAGCAGTATATTTATCCAGAAACAGCAAAATAATTACCTCAGAACCAACAGCAAATGAAGCCCAAAAAACTAAAAAGACTTACCTAGAAACAGCAGAAAATATAACCCAAAAACAGCAAACAATTTAACTGAAAAACAGCAGCCAATTAACCCAGAAACAGCAGAAAATTTAACCTAAAAATAGCACCAAATTAAGCCCAAAACACCCAAAAAAAATTAACCAAAAACAGCACCAAATCATCCCAAATACAGCTGAAAATTTATCCAAAAACAGCAGAAAATTTAACTAAACAACAGCAGTATATTTACCCAGAAACAGCAAAATATTTAACTCAGAAACAGCAGCAAATGAAGCCTAAAAAATTAGAAAGACTTACCTAGAAACAGCATAAAATATAACCCAAAAACAGCAGACAATTTAACTAAAAAAACAGCAGCCAATTAACCCAGAAACAGCAGAAAATTTAACCTAAAAATAGCACCAAATTAAGCCCAAAACACCAAAAAAAATTAACCAAAAACAGCACCAAATCATCCCAAATACAGCAGAAAATTTATCCAAAAACAGCGGAAAATTTAACTAAACAACAGCAGTATATTTACCCAGAAACAGCAAAATATTTAACTCAGAACCAGCAGCAAATGAAGCCTAAAAAATTAAAAAGACTTACCTAGAAACATCAGAAAATATAACCCAAAAACAGCAGACAATTTAACTAAAAAACAGCAGCCAATTAACCCAGAAACAGCAGAAAATTTAACCTAAAAATAGCACCAAATTAAGCCCAAAACACCAAAAAAATTAACCAAAAACAGCAGCAAATCATCCCAAATACAGCAGAAAATTTATCCAAAAACAACAAAAAATTTGACTAAACAACAGCAGTATATTTACCCAGAAACAGCAAAATATTTAACTCAAAACCAGCAGCAAATGAAGCCTAAAACACCAAAAAGACTTACCTAGAAACAGCAGAAAATATAACCCAAAAACAGCAGTAAATTTATCCAAAAACAGCAAAGAATTTAACTAAAAAACAGCAGCCAATTTACCCAGAAACAGCAGAAAATTTAACCTAAAAACAGCTGCAAATGAAGCCCAAAACACCAGAAAATTTTAACCACAAACAGGAGAAAATATAACCCAAAAACAGCAGTAAATTTATCCAAAAACAGCAAACAATTTAACTGAAAAACAGCAGTATATTTTTCCAGAAACAGCAAAATATATAACCTAGATACAACAGCAAATGAAGCCCAAAACACCAGAACATTTTACCTGGAAACAGCAGAAAATATAACCCAAAAACAGCAGAAAAATAACTGAAAAACAGCAGCCAATATACCCAGAAACAACAGAAAAATTAAACCTAAAAACAGCAGCTAATTATTTTCTTTCTCAAGCCAAAACAAGACATCTATAAAGTCCTTATGATCTTCAACTTGAGAATATCACTCATCCTATTCTCATGTTCTTGAATGACTACCTCAAGAAATCAATCTACTTTGAAGTTTTTTTGGTGTTAAGTGGTTGGATAAGAAACCATTTGAAAAGGAAAAATACGGCAAAGATGCAGGCTGCAATTGTGAACAATGATTGCAAGTTTAACAATTACTGGAAAACAGACATCTTATTACAAATTATCATGAGCGTGAACTTGTTCTAAACTATGATCTGTTAGTAGCAGTGAATTATTACAGATTTCTTTCCCACAATTGAGATATATATACACTAGAAAATGGAGAGTATGAACTTACTATTCACTCAAAGACTTTGAGAAATATGTCTATGTGGTCCAGCCGGTATAGCGACAGACTGCCAGGCAAGTGGGCAATGTCTATGTGGTCCAGCAAACCCAAACACTTTGCACAGACCTTCTTAATTCTGTGAACAAATCCGGCGTGCAGAGACTTGTTAATTCCAGCAGAATTGAATCTAAGAATTTTGTGAACAAATTATGACGATGATACTATCTCAGTTAATATAAAATGGAATGAGAAATCTAGAATTAAATTACTTAGCAAATTCAGCAAAGAAAACAAAATAGCTTAGCAATTCGAATGAGAAACAAGATTAAACTTACCTTGCACAGGTGACGACTGCCAAAACCAAGACAGAGGCAGCGACGGCAGACTCAACAATTCGAACAAGACAAAATCAACTGAAAGAATGGTTACAATCTGCAGACGTATCGCCGGTGCACCCGAACGGAAGTTAACGTAGCAGTGGGTGTGAAGAAGAAGAAGAAGAAGAAGAAGAAGAAGAAGAAGAAGTTTACGCAGTTAAATTTTTTTTTTTTAATTAGGGATCTTTTGCAATTCGTTAATTAGAGATAAGTTTTCCCTTTGTATTTTTTTATTCTTTTAAAAAATAAATCCTTTTTTCCTTTAAATTTATATCAGTGTAATTTTATTTTAAAAAGTTCTTAACCGGTTATAAACCGGTTCTATATAATTTAATTAATTTTTTTATTATTTTATTATTATTGTAAACCATTGATTTAATCTAACGGTCTACGTTCATTACGGCATCAATGCCGTAAATTTAATTACGGCATTATAGAATTTTCCTTATTATAGACTTGCGAGAGACGGCCAGGGTTAATTTAGTAGTCAAGCTTGGTATGCTGGAATCTCTGGCTTAATTATTAGCAATTGCAAGACTTTCTTGATACTGAAGGGGGGAAAAAGTAGAATGAAACAACAAAAAATGAAGTTAACAGGAAGATAGGAAAGAAAAAACTAATAGAAATGAACGATTTGTTTAAATTAAATCTACATTTTGAAACTCTGAAGAAAGAACGAGTAAAGGTGGTGAATGCGAGCGAATGGCTGTTCATCAATATTATCTGGTGTTGTTGCAGATTATTGTTTTGCTTCTCGGACCGATCAAAGCATCAGAAACATTTCTCTGTCCAACTGAATGTGGAAATGTCAGCGTCATCTACCCCTTCGGATTTTTTAGTGGGAATATCCTCATTTTAATACAAAACATGCATCAGGTAGCAAAAAGTTTTACTAAATTCCCTAGCAATTGAAAGATTCAAAGATCTCTCAAGCAATCATGTAATCGTCCCAAGGATCCTGTGCAGCTGTGCCTGAAAATGAAGAAACAGAGGACCCTGCACTAGTACTTAGAAGCAGACTGAATTTTACAACTCACAATCCTAGAATTTTGAGACTTTTAATTATTCGATGTTTATCGAATTTAATTGAGAATTGAAACATTGTAAAGAATGGTACAGGATTGTTTGAAAATAGAAAATTTTACTATTAAATTTTTTGTATGAATCTCAATGAAGAACCCACTGGTAACAGGAGGATACGCGGTTTAAAAGTAAAAACCGGGGCAATTGACAGAAGCTCTACAATACTATACATCCTCAAAACACCTACCAAAGATACTCTAACAAGCTAGTCAAGTAAGGGAAATGGGTCCGTAACTTTCAAGCAAGACTTGACGTCCTGTCCCTTGCCTCCTCACCATACCATTAAAGTTTTGAAGTTAGACCAATTAGATTAAAGGTGAGATGGAATGGATTTATGGAGTCGTTGATTACTGAACGTATTTGCCAATCTATTGGTTCTTTCCCTTTCAACATTATTGAACGTATTTTGCAGGGAAACCTCCTCTATCTTTCTTCCCATTAACGTCCAATTAAGACTTTTGTGTATCAAATTAATGTCCATTAACTTGAAGATTGAAGAGGGCCAGCGTTATTCCAAAGTCAAGATTGGCTTATCAGCTTGCAGAATTCTTGATATGAGTTAAAAATAAAAATAAATAAGGTTGAAAAGGATTCGGGTTAGCTTAGTTTTTATGGAGCATTGAATTAATGGTTAGGATTTATTTTATGTTTTATTTTTTTCATCTAATTACCAATCTAGTGGTCGGCACTGAATTGAATACTTGTCTCATTGAAAGATAATGGGTAAAAGGTTTTTAAAACTTTAAAATTTTTCGTGAAAATTGTTTTTAATTATTTTCATTAAAAGTGGGAGTATTGCCGCTTCTCTAAAATCGTCTTAAAACTCCATTTTTAATTATATTTCATTTAATGCTAAAAACACCTTCTTTTTTTTTGGTACAAAGAGGGCTTAGTTAGAAGCTAAGCAGCGACCATTCGCAGGTGAGCAGTTCCAGCTACATCGTGCAACAGCCATCCTTCAACTCTGGTTGCAGGCATTGGAAACTCATGGACCCCAAGAGGCAAAAGAAGAGCCTGGTTGGCAAGGTAATCAGCTGCAAAATTTGTCTCTCTATAGCTGTGAGACAGAGAAACCTGCCACTCCATGTTCAAATAACTTTTAATTCCTTGAATGAGAGATGAGTTAGCATTTGGATGACTAGTCTCTGCAGCTAGGATCTCAGTTATGCATTGACTATCAACTTCGACAATTAATTGTCTAATCCCAATCTTCCAGGCAAGCTTCAGCCCCTGAAAAAGTCCCCAAAGCTTCGCCCTCGTAATAGTGCAATGGCCAATATTCATACCAAAACCGTGAACCCATTCGCCGCAGTAGTTCCTGATGAGTCCACCTGCACTTGCACTTCCTGACATTTTCCTAGCACCATCTGTATTTAGTTTAAAGAAAAGCCAAGGAGGGGCCATCCATTTCAACCACTTGAGAATCCTTTCTTGGCTTGGTTTACAGATATTCTCCAGGGAAGCATTAACTTCAGCCGCACGATGTGTAATGTCAAGCACTAACTTTGCAATATTAATGTTTGCATCATTGTGAAAGAGCTGATTCCTCCAATACCAAATCCTCCATATAGCTATACCAAAGATACATGGCCATTTTTCCTCCCTCGTAATCAAACCCCTGTTCTGGAGATTGTAGCAAATCCAACCTGTCAGGTCCAAATCAAAAAAACTACTCCATAAATTATTAGGTACCAATCTCAACCACACTTGCCGAGCAATGATACAATCCCTCAACACATGGATGGTGTCTTCCAAGTGATGACTGCAACTACAGCAGGTAGCATCCATCGTAATGTGTCTTCGAAAAAGCTCCGACTTTGTTTTCAGCCTATTACTTATGGCAAGCCAAATAAAAGTTTTGATACTTTGAGGACCATTCCATTTCCAAGCCAAATTCCACAATGATTTATCGGCCACATTAAAAGGCTGGTGCAAGGATAGGTATGCCGATTTTGCTGTGAAGTGTTCTGTATTAGAGTAAGCCCAATAACATTGATCCTCGCCACTGTCAGCACAAGGAGCTTTAACTGAAGCAATCTTTAGAATAATGTGGTTTGGAAGTAGATGGGCAAATAAGCTCCAATTCCAGTTCCCGTTGTTGTCTGCAAAATCAGCCACATATAAATTAATCAGCTGCTCCGGAATTGGAAACTGGGCGTATGATTGTAGATTATCCTCCTCACTGAGCCACAAGTCCCACCAGAAATGCACTCTTTTTCCATCCCCCAAAGCCCAACGGGTTCCTTTCAACACATGCTCCCAAACTTTCCCTACCGCTTGCCACAAATAAGACACGTTCCTTGATTGCAAGCTGCTGGGGAGACAAGTAGTATCAACTTTGTACTTAGAAGCCAGGACCTGGACCCAAAAAGAATTCGGAGAATTCACTAGACCCCACCCAATTTTCATTAGCATAGCCATGTTCATATGAGTTAAATCCTTTAGACCAAGACCCCCACAAGATTTGGGTTAGTTTCCCACCGGATGAG
Organism: Citrus glauca; assembly: GCA_029633175.1. Lineage (NCBI taxonomy): Eukaryota > Viridiplantae > Streptophyta > Magnoliopsida > Sapindales > Rutaceae > Citrus > Citrus glauca. Next base: position 2,474,920 of record JAQOOD010000009.1, read on the forward strand.
GCTCAACTTTCTTTGCTCCATATTTCCACTCCAAATGAAATGTTTACATCTTTGCTCAATTTTGGTCAGCACCGAAGCTGGAATTTTCGTGGTTTGCATGGCATAAATTGGTATAGCTTGAATCACCGATTGTGCCAAAGTTATTTTGCCCGCTAAAGATAGATGCTTGGCATTCCAGCCTGAAAGCCGCTGCTGGACTTTGTCAAGAATATCCTGATAAGTTGCCTTGGTTACTCGGGAGTGGAGTATAGGCATACCAAGATACTTGCCGATATTTTTTGTAACAGAAAAACCGAGTTGATTTTTTATCTCACGAATTGTGTCCGTTTAAACATTCCGAGAGAAAAAAATTTGGGTCTTCTCTCTGCTGACCTTCTCTCCAGAACTTACACAAAAATTATCCAAGACTTCATTAATCACCCGACCTTGCTCACTAGTAGCCTCCGCTAAAAAAAGGAGATCATCAGCGAAAAATAAGTGAGTAATCGGAATACCGCCTCGATTAAGTCTGATTGGTTTCCACCTCCCACACCCAACTGCTTGATTTATGCCATGGCTGAGCCTCTCAATACACATTACAAAAATGTATGGGGATAAAGGGTCCCCCTGTCAGATTCCTCTAGATGGTCTGAAACCTTCCATGAGCTCTCCATTCCACAGTAACTGCATCGAAGCTGTGGTTAGGCACTCCATTATAATGCGAATCAAGTCCGTCGGTAACCCAATCACCCCTAATGTCTCATGAATAAAATCCCAGCTCAATCGATCATATGCCTTTTCTAGGTCAACCTTGATAGCCATCTGACCAGTTTTTCCCCCTTTATTCCTCATGGAGTGTATCACTTCTTGGGCAACAATGATGTTTTCTATTATATGTCTCCCAGGAATAAAACTTGTCTGAGCAGGACCAATGATTTACGGCAGAATGGTTTTGAGACGATTAGCCACCATTTTGGTTGTAGTCTTGTACACCACCGTACATAGGCTAATAGGTTTGAATAACTTGAGAGAATCTGGGTTATTAGTCTTGGGGATCAACACAAGAAGAGTTTGGTTCAATTCCTTGGGCATGTGCATTCCCACAAAAAACTCTTTAATAAGCTGACAGATTGAAGCCCCCACCACGTGCCATTGAGTCTGAAAGAAAATGACATGAAAGCCATCTATTCCCGGGGCTTTCATTGGGCTCATGCTAAAAACAGTATTTCTAATTTATGCATCATCAACACATTTGATCAGGCTGTTAAGAATATCATTCTCAATTAAAGGGAAACCAAGATTAACATGGTATTGTACATGGCCACCTCCATCCTTCGTATACAAGTTGCGAAAAAAGGATACTGCATGGGTTTTGATATTAGCTTCGTCTTGGATCCACTGCCCCTCATCATTTTTAATCATCCCCACTTTATTTCGGCGACGTCGCTCAATAGATTTTTGATGAAAAAAATGCCGTGTTCCTATCCCCACAAACAAGCCATTCCCTCCTAGATTTTTGGTACCATAGCACTTCCTCTTGAGTTAATACCATTTCAAGTTCCCTCCTTAGCTTAGCTTCTAGCTTACTTAAGTTTCTAGACCGACTCCTCTCCCAAAAAACGTTGAATGCCCCCAATTCTCGCCAGCAACTCCTTTTTCCTTTTAAAAATATTGCCAAAAATTTCTGTATTCCAGGTATCCAACTTGTGAGTAAATTCAGCAACAGCATCAACATAATTCAAGTTACACCTCTAGTTGTTTTCCACAAAAGGCTGGAACCTCTCGTCGATCAGCCAAGGAGCCAAAAACTGAAAAGGTTTCACGCCCTTAGGAGCCGAACTATTATTCCCGTAACAAACCATCACTGGTCTATGATCAGAATTTAATTTGGGGAGATGGAACACTTCTGCCACATCATTCATCATCATCCATTCTTCATTGCACATCACCCGATCCAACCGTTTCGATAAATTGCCTCTCGACCATGTGTACTTGGGTCCCTTAAAGGCAGGTTCCATGAGATGGTTTCGATAGAACCAACCATTAAACAGATCACACACCCCACTGATCCTAGCTGACCCTCCTTTTTTTTCTGAAACTCTTCCAATTGCATTGAAGTCCCCTCCAATCATCCATGGACCCTCCACGGCTTTGGCCACTTCATCAAGCACCGGCCATAAACATTTCCTGACCATGGGAATTGGACTTGCGTAAACTGCCGTAACCCAGGACTTACAGCCTTTCGAATCAATTAAGCTGAAATAGATAAATTGATTGTGATGGATGAGAATCTCCACCTCAAAACTGCCATCCCAAAGAATCAATATACCTCTAGAAAAACCTCTAGCTTCAACCCGGTGAGACCGCTGGAAGCCACTTTTTTTAATGAAGTCATCCGCCTTTGTTCCACTAATGCGAGGCTCGAATAACGCAACCATATTTAATCTATAATTCCTTACAAGAGTCTTAAAAATTCTGCAAAAACCCTGCGAGAGAGCTCCCTGATAGTTCCAAAACATAATGTTGTACACCATTACAAAAAGAATAAGCAAAAAGGTGAACAAGGGCCCCTTACATACTCGGCCCTAAAACCCTTTCTCCATGCATGCCAGGGGTTTCATTAACAAAAGAATTATCATCATCAGTCATGATGTCCTCCTCTTCATTACCCACTGCAAGTTGAGGAACATCTTCACAAAACTCCATTGGATTAATGATTCCATCTTCTTTATCCTTGGGTGGCTCAGCTAAATGCATTGAATGGAATTGTTGTTTCGGGTAACTTGCTACTTTTCCATTTGAGGAGCCTGTGGAGTGCCCACGTTCTCATGGTTGGTTATGGGAAAAGTTACGGCCGAGTGTTTATTAGGGTCCAAAGTGGTCAAAATGAAGGAAGGTTCAACGGCCAAGTTAAGGTTGTGGCGTGAGGGAGTCAGAGACGAGACATGTTGATTTGTGGTATGATCTATAGGGTTTGCTTGCATGGAAGTCGAAGGTTTAGTGTTCAGTTGCTTCGAGCGTGACAGCTGTGATTTGGCCAAATGTTTGGCTTTAGATAGATGAGTCTGGGGCTTTAAAGTGCTAAGGGTTTTCAGTGGATGGTTGCTGCGGGTCTGAAAATGTTTGGTACTGGATTTAGTTGGTTGTTGGGGTGGAACAACAGTGGTATTCAGAACAACAATATCAGTTGTGGTATTTGTGTTCGGCTCCTCAACTAAAGCAGCAAAGCGAGATGGATTCCCATAACTAGCTTGTTGGTTCCTCTCCGACTTAGTTACATTCTCCTTGTCCATAACAATCTTTGGTCTCCCTCTTCATGCCACAATTATCCATGGACCAAATTTGTCATTATTGTCCTTTGCCATGGCTGCGACTCCACTCCTGTCAGCTGCTGCATTAGCTGGAGAGGAACCCTCAGAACTCTCGGCCCTAGCCTCGTTTCCAGCAACTTTTTCAGGACAAGAAATACTGGTATGGCCATACTTACCACATTGATAACATATAATCGGCAGCCCTTCGTATTCCACCTTCTGAATTTTTCCATCTATATTAATCCGGGAAACCAATGGCTGAGATAGCGAAATACGGACAGCAATCCTCGCAAACTTACCCCTGTCCCTTGATGCGATATGGTAGTCAATCTTAATAACTGTGCCCACAAGCTGGCCAACCTTCCTCAGAACGCGCTTGTCGTAGAAGTGAAACGCCATGCCAGGTAATCTGATCCAAACCGTTACTGAGTCAATATCAGTCATGGTGCTGTCAAAATATGGAGTCCAGGGTTGCACTATTAAATAATGGCCAAAGATTACCCATGGCCCTTCGGTTAAGACAAAAACTGCATCCTCTGGTGAGTGGAGACGAATTAGGTAGTAGTTGTTCTCAAGATCAATCACGGAGAAATCATGAATCGTCGGCCACATTGCTTTCAATCGGTTACATAGCACCTTATATCCAATATTCCTTCCTAACAACTTCACAACCACAGAATGCTGCCAAGGCTTCGTCAGTTTGTCATGGACTCGTTTAGAGAAAAAGACAGTTGGCATGTTGCCATCTTCTCCAACCATCACATCTCGGGGTTCAAATTCCCAGTCATCTTCCATCTCAGCATCATCAGAGTTTCGGTGTTGGCTAGAGGGAACCAGTACTTCCTTGAAGGATAACGGCTGAGGGTTATCTTCGTTTGAACCATGGCTGCAAAAGCGAGCCTTTTTGGTAGACCGATCTTCATACAACGGCGGCGGAAAAGCTTTCATCAGGTTAGGGTTTTCGTTGGTTCCGGAGTTTTCGGAGCTTTCAGACATTCTCTCCCTAAAAACACCTTTCTTTCTAAATGAACACTCTTATCATTTGTATCTTTCAAACTTTCTCTTTATAAATAGCTCAAAAACACTTGTTTCTCAAAATATAAATAATCAATATGAATAAGGAAACGAAAAAGAATGGATTTTTTTTATAATAATAAACTACCAAATCAAAGTGAATTCAGTTAAAAATAATAACTCTCCAATATTTAAAACTTGTGAGATGGTAAGTAACACTCAATATAGGCTGCAACCAAATTCGTCTTTCTTGCAGCTCATATGATTGCATCTCGCGCATAGTGTGTGCATCTTATTCCTCCTCTTACCAAAAGTTTCATATTCTTTTCCCCACTTCTTTCTTCAGTTCCAAAAGAAAAAATAAATAAATAAATAAAGACTTTGAGCTGCTTGGGAAAGAATCAAATCAGATTTGAAATTGAAAAAACAAAGAAAAAAAAAAGAAAAACCACACCTGTGAGAAAGAGAAAATATAAATGTAGTTAATTCTCTTTGTATGTACTTAAATGTAATTGTATAGAAGAGGGGTTTTATGAGATTAATGAAGGGGTGCCAGTAATCCTAAGTCTTTTTCAATTTTAATTCATCACCCAATGACCCAATTTATTTTCAGTATTATGCAGGTGTTACTGGAAATCAGATGCTGCCTCTTTTTTATTTTTTATTTTTTCCCTCACTTAATGGAGGAATATGGAGAATTAAACAAAAAAAATGACCTAACACATTAATTTTGGCAGTTTAATATGTTATTGTTGACTTAGAGTAGATTACAATGTCGCTGTTATTGTTTTTTCAAAGATGGCCATTTTTGTTAATGTCATTGAGGGCAAATAAAGTTAATATGCTTACTATTGAACATATTTTTTTTAAATAAATTTAATAAATAAAAACTAATCAATGACATTGTATCAAAGAATTTGTTTATAGCTTACTTAGGCCCCATTTATGACAGTTGCGGCAACAGTGAGCTGTGATTTTATTGTTGTAAATATATAGTAAATATTTTTAATAGATTTTTTGGGTAGGCTGAATAGTTGAGTTGATTAATTTAAATGGTTTCAGTTTTTTTTTGTTGATATTTTAAAGAGTTTGCATATTCAAAATAATTTTTAGAGTGTAAATAATTATATGTGTGTGTGTGTGTGTGCACACGCACGCGCATGATCTTAGGACTCTAAAGCTAGATCTTGCCTCAAAACTAGTGGCATGTTTGGTTTGAAAAAGTGGGAGGAGAGAAGAGGGAAAGAAATAAGGGGAAAAAAGATGAATTCTATGTCAAACGAAGTAATAAAATTGAAATTGATCTTTTTTTTCTCCTCATTTTCTCTTCTCTTCTATTTTTTCCATTTCTCCTCCCTTCTTATTTCTTCTAAACAAAAATGGGCTAAGAGTATCATTATTGTACCTCTATAGAAATTAATTAACTTAATAATAGATAAGTGATAATATAGTTACAAATTCTTGTACATTTTTTTTATAAACTGATGTGACATGAGTAATTTTCTTTTATTTTTATTATTTTTTATTTTCATTCAACCAATGAGATAATGTCCAATTAGCTTGTATAAAATAAGTTTATACAAAAATTTGTAACTATATCATCACCCATAATAAGTTTGTACAATAATTTGTACCTATATTGTCGCCCAAAATGAATTCAAAGATCTCTTAAACAATATTGCAATCCCACCAAGGATCCTATGCAGCTACACTTGAAGTTAAGTGGGGTGAAAATGAAGAAACAAAGGACCAACATTACTCCTTAGACATAGAACATAGATTTATAAGCTTGTTTGGAAATAGAAAATTTTGTTATTTTAAAATTCTCGTATGAATTTCTATGAAGAATCCATTGGTAACAAGAGAATTTGTGGTTAAAAACCAAGGCAATTCACAGAAGCTCAACAACATTATAAATCCTCAATATGTATATATAGAGAGGGTCTTTTTCTAGTGCAGTATATATATATTCTAATTTCAAATTTTAAAATGCAGGAACGTTTAGGAAAACATATAAATCGTGTTGTTTACAGTGTGGACACCCTTATTTTTTATATACGAACACATTTTTAAACTATATAATTTAAGAAAGTTAGTTTTAACTTTTTTAAACCGCATTAAAAAAATATGTGAGCGTCTGCATATATATATATATATACACACACACACACACCGAGAGAGAGAGAGAGAGAGGCTATGTTCCTTTCACGAATTGACGCTTGTCCCTTTGCGTCCTCATCATACAAATAAAAATTGAAATTAGGGCAATTAGATTAAAGGTGAGATGGAATGCAAATATGGAATCGTTTATTATTGTACCAATCTAATGGTCCTTTCCCTTTCAATACTTATTGTATGTATTTGCAAGGAAACCTCTACCTTTCTTCCAATTAAGACTTTTTACATCCAGTTAGTGTCAATTACTTCTCAATGTGTTGACGATAAAAACTTGAAGACTTGAGAGGCCAGCGTTAATTCAAAGTGAAGACTAGCTTTTTAGCTTGCAGAATTATTGGTAGTGAGAGAAAAGGTTAAAAGATGCTGGGGAAAAGGTTTTTCAAACTACAATTTATAAACACGATTGAATATGGGAGTAAAGAAAATTCTTTTGAACTTTAAATCTTTAATCGCTTGATTAAAGTAAATGAATGCATTTACAGCGATAGCACTAACCTAATGAGCCATGATTCACTATCCTTCATAAAGGATAATATACATTTGTCTTATATAATTCCCCATGCTTATCCATTGAGCTATCTAGAGTTTTCTGAATATGCTGAATCACCCGTTGAGCCATCACATGTGCTGACTCTGTTGCCATCTCAATGCTTCCTGGAGAGTGAGGCAATATTGAAGTTCTAGCTGAGGCTACTCACATTCATCGAACACTCTCGACTTGTTCTAAACTGATATGATATGTAGGATATATCGCTCGCACGTTAAAATTATTTACATTTTCCCCAAACATGGACCCGGATTCATTTAAAGTAAAGATTGCCATGCTTGAGTCCCTAGTTTAATAAAGGTTTTGAAGTAATCGGCGATTAATTTTCTTCCCAAAACCTTTCGTAAGAACATTTTGAATATTCAACTTTTCGTAAGAACTGGGCTAGAGCCGAGTCAACTTTCCTGTAATTTCTTTGAACAGCAATGCTGACCCAGCCAGATAGATCCTTGGCCCTTGCCAATCGATTAACTGCTATAGGTTGTAACAACTATAACACAATCAACAGACAAATTGATCCATCCATTTTTGGTGAGTGTCAGTCGATTTGTGCATGTGACATGACACTAGTTGACTGTTATATTGAGTTAAAATGAACTTACCCACATCATTATTTGACTTGAATTTAATCAATGTTAAAATTATCGTTTATTAGTGTGGACTGATTTTTTTTAGTGGATTAAAAAATACAAAATGGTGAATTTGTCCAACATTCACATAATGCAGTCCTCAAGTACTCAAAATTGTTTTGTTCCTTTCAAGTTTGCGTTGAGTACCTGTCCTCCCGCTTCTTCATACCAATAAAAATCGAATTTTTTGTGTACGAACTAGCTACACTAAGATAATTGATTATTTCCCTCCATAAATATCATTATGAATAAGCCTGGCAAAATCCAGGTCCGGTCCTTGTTTTGTTGTTGTCTAGGACTGGATCGGATGAGTGAAATGCAAGACCGGATCCAAGTTAAAACTCGGTTTTTTCGGGTGCGGTCCGGGCTCGAGCCCGGCACCTTTCGGGTCCGGATTTTGATCCGAGCTTCTAAACCCACATGTGATAACTTCAATTTTTTTCTTCAATTTTTTCTTTCATTTCTCTAACAATGTAAATTTTAAAAAAGAAAATAATCAAATAAATAAATTTTAAAAAAGAAAATAATAAAATAAACTCATTAAATCTCAAGCTTTAAAAAAGAAAATGATCAAATACAAATATATAACACACTAACAATGCAAATTTTGCACAAATGATAAATAAAAATTATTTCAATCTACTTTATACCTAAATTCATCCAATTTCTAACTTAAACTCATTCAATCTATATATAAAAAATAAATTAAATTCAACAACACAATAATCACACAATACATTTAAATAACATCCAACATATCATAAATTCATAATTATATATTTATATAATTATTTTTAATTTATAAAAAACCAGGTCCGATCCGGGTTCTAGGTTTTTGGTGTTGAACCCAGTCCTGGCCCAAAAATGTCCGAGTTTGAGAATTTCAAACCCAAATCTGATTTTTATGTGCATGCGGTCCAAGTTTTGCCCGGACCGGATTGGCTAGGTCTAGTTCGGCCGGGCTTTTTTGACACCCTTAATTATGAAAGAGGCAAACATATAATTTAAAAGGAGGATTCTCTCTCATGGACACGTCAGCTAAATAGAGACAAATAGCTGATTCTCCAAGAGCATTTTAGCTCTTTCCAAAAACATTGCAAAGATAGTTTCTATTCAATTTTCCTTCATTTTAATACCTCTGCAAGTGCCAAGCAGATGCTTAAAGTTTTAGGAATTTGAAGACAAGAAGGACAATTCAGTCTTTTCCCAAAGTCATAGAACTATAGACATACTATTTGACTAAATATTGAAAATTGTGGAGCAGAAGAACTTGAAGATTTTTCCATATATGTAAATTAAAAAGTCAAGATTGGCTTGCAGGAAATTCTGTCTTGACTTGAAGAGCTTTCCTGGGTGTGAGAAAAAAGAAATTAAAAGGAAGATGCAAAGAAATCAATAGAAGTATACCGGGTTGTTTATCGAGTTTAAAATCTCCAGTTTCCAACACTAATTAAAGAAATTGAAAAAGAGTAAAGGTAGTGCAGGCATAGGAAACATGAGAATGGCTGTTCTGGTGTTGTTGCAGATAATTTTGCTGCTCTGGTCAATCGAAGTGTCAGCACAACGTATTTGTCGAAGTGAATGTGGAAATATCAGCATCAGCTACCCCTTTGGTATCGGGAAAGGGTGCTTCCTTGATAAGAGTTTTGAAGTAATCTGCAATTACTCTGGGAAATATCCCAAAGCTTATCTTCCTGGCATCAACAATCTGGAACTATTGGACGGAGACTCCTACTACGAGAGTACTATCAGAGTCAACTTTCCTATAATTTCTTTGAAGAACTCAAGCAATGCTAAAGGCGTCAACCTATCAGGTAGCCCCTTCATGTTCTCTAACATTTCCAATAGATTCGCGGCCATAGGCTGTGACGACTATGACACGGTTGATATTAACAATTCAACCGTTTCTGGTGGGTGCCTGTCTATTTCTACATGTGACCCTACTTCCAAGAGAGGCTGCTATGATTTCCTATGCGCCCTTTCTCCAAATATTACTCACGTTTTCAACGCAGATTTATCAAACTTTTATTCTCAAAATATTAGCCAGAAAAGCCGGTCTGTTTCCGTGGTTGAAGAAAATTGGGTCGGCTCAAAATACCTGGAAAATCCTCGTGTTTTGAAACAACAAGCACGTGGCATTCCTGCAACGTTGGACTGGGGAGAAGAGATAGGCAGTTGTTTTGAAGAATTTAGCTCATATTATACTATTTGTGGTGATCGGGAGAATGGATGTTCAATAAAATTGATCTCTGGCTATATATGTCGTTGCACTACAAGTTTTTACCGATCGGATGGATTCTGCTCAGGTACATATCGGTCTACTTCTTAAAAATTCTTAGGATGACACGCGGATATATACATATATAAGTCTTCTCTGGAGTCTTTTACAATGCAGTAAACGAGCTTTTTCACATATTTACAGTGCTCTAAAATTATACGTCTTTGTGCAAATGTCTGCACCTAAGAATTTATATATATATATATAAACTTTTGTTGTGGGATCCCGTAAATTAATTAAGTTGTTGAATCATGCAACAAGGCCATTGCTTCTTTTTAAATTTTTTGCACATAGTGGGATCCACGCGTCTTTGGTTCATTTTTCACATTCTAAAATCATTTTGCGTGTATGTACATTCTCTCTCTCTCTCTCTAAAGTTCAATCTGACAGAAAATTTTTAAAATGAAAAAGAAAAGAAAAGAGGGAAACAAAGAAAAAGGGAACTAATAACTGATAGCCATGATTTACTTTCATTTCTGTTTTCTGTTTTCACGTTTTGTAGGTACCTTGCTCTGTATAAGTGGCAATAATTGCTCCAAGTGTCCTTACGGTTATTCCAGGTCCCCAAGAAACTCAACTTATTGTTACCGCAGCACTGGTTATGATCCATATTTCACCAGAAAATCTCGGGTCAAGTACATTATTATAGGTATGCATTTGCAATTTTGCCCAGTATCCTGTATCCACGGTAATGTTTTCTTACCAATGAAATATATGTTTTCGTCCTACAAAAATACTAAAATGATACACACATTTTATTAGGCTGCAGTGGTGGGCTTGGACTTCTGTTTCTACTCGTTGGAATATGGTGGTTGTACAAGTTCGTAAAAAGAAGAAGGGAAATCAAGCTCAAGCAAAAGTTCTTCAAAAGAAACGGTGGTTTGTTACTGCAACAAGAGCTGTCTTCAAACGAAAGCAATATTGAGAAAACAAAATTGTTTACTTCAAAAGATTTGGAAAAGGCCACTGACAACTACAATGCCAATCGTATCCTCGGCCAAGGAGGGCAAGGGACTGTATACAAAGGAATGTTGACAGATGGTAGAATCGTGGCAGTCAAAAAATCCAAATTAGTGGACGAGACTAATGTCGAGCAGTTTATCAATGAAGTGGTAATTTTATCTCAGATCAACCACAGAAATATTGTTAAGTTACTGGGATGTTGTTTGGAGACAGAGGTTCCTTTGTTGGTCTATGAATTTATTCCAAATGGAACTCTCTATCAATACATACATAACCAAATTGAGGAGTTTCCAATCACATGGGAATTGCTTTTACGCATTGCTGTAGAAGTTTCAGGTGCTCTTTTCTATTTGCATTCAGCTGCTTCCATCCCTATTTATCATCGAGACATCAAGTCTGCAAACATACTTTTGGATGATAAATATCGAGCCAAAGTTTCGGATTTTGGAACTTCAAGATCTGTTATGGTTGATCAAACTCATTTGACCACAAAAGTTCAAGGAACTTTTGGATACGTAGATCCAGAGTATTTTCAGTCAAGTCAATTTACTGAAAAAAGTGATGTTTATAGTTTTGGAGTAGTTCTTGTTGAGATTTTAACTGGACAGAAACCTATTCGTGCAATCAACACTGATGAAGACAAAAGTTTAGTGGGATATTTTCTCCAAGCAATTAACGAGAACCGTTTGTTTGAAATCCTTGATGCTCGAGTTCTTAAGGAAGCTAAGAAAGAAGGGATTATGACTGTTGCTACTCTTGCAAAAAGATGCTTGAACTTGAATGGGAAGATGAGACCTACGATGAAAGAAGTGGCATTTGAATTAGGGGGGATAAGAACATCAACTGGAGCTTCAATTTTGCAGCAGAATTGTGAAGAGATTGATTTTGTGGATGGTGATATAAGTGGACATTCTTTAGAAACTGGTTCATCTTCTACAGGAATGTCAATCTTAAACAGTAGTTCTGCCTTTTCTATAGATGCACACCCTTTACTTTCAAACAAGTGGGGATGAAAGAAACTGGTTGTCTTGTACTTACTATATATTTTCATTTCATGAATAAAAGTGAGATTTTTGCAATATATCCTATTGTTTATTTTGAACAATGCAATTGGGATCAATGATAATTAGGCGAGTCCCAGAGTAGCCAATACCCAATACAGAAAGAAATGTAAAGGTAGATCCATTAAATAAGCAGGTCAGGTGGTGCCAATAACCTGGCAATTGAAAGATTTGAATATCTTAAGAAGCAAGATTCTTATCCTAAGAAGGATATTGCAACTGATAGGCGAAATTGAAGAAACAGAGGACTTGCACTACAACTTAGAACTGGTGATGGATATTAAAGCATTTGCTGAGTCATTAGCCATGTCAGAAGTTAGTTATGCAGGCAGATTAGTTATTTAAGAGTTTGTTATAATTTTCTCTCTCAAAGTTTGTTACAAGTGCTAAGGTCATGCTCATGCTTTCGTTGCTTATAGAATCTTCTGGACGTGCATATAAAGCTTTGCAATCCTTCAGTTTTTGATTTTTATTGATGGAATGAATTCAGTTCAATAATTTTCTCTCTAAGCTTCAGAATTTTCTCTTCAACCAAACACAGCATTTTCTTTAACTACAGAGAATCCTGCGTGCAAGTCAATGACGCACAAATTGTGTCCTGTCCATCCAACGATTGAGTATGGGAGTAAGGTAACATCTTTTAACATTAATGTCTTAACTGATAATTAGAGTTGATGAATACATGTACAGCTATACCCCTAATCTAATAGTCATGATTCAAACATTTGTCTTGTACAATTTCTTATGCATATCCATTTGGCTATCTAGAGTCTTCATGAGTATGCTGAATCACCTGTGTAAGTCATCACATGCTGCTGAGTCAGTTGCCATGTCAACTCTGGCTGGATAGTGGGGCGATGTTGAGGTTCTAGCCGAGGCCAGAGGCTTGTCACAGAGGCATTTCATCGAACATTTAATTCATTTAATCAAACATGTGATTAATTTTAACATATGACATGTAAAGGTGATATATCACTCTCAAGTAAAAATTTCCTACATATACCCAAACATGTACCGAACTTGATTTTGTCGTATGATTTGGGTCCTACAAACCTACCAATTTATAGATTCACTCACATGGTTCACAATTCAGTCGTTTCTCTAAAGACAAAACGAGCAAGCTGTTCGCAAAAATAATTCAACATTAAACAAATAACCCAAAAAAAAAAAATTATCAGCAATCAAATCCCATAAAGAGTAAAGAGCCATATCACGTCCGTCATCATTGATGCTGCGTGAAACATGATACTATACTAATTACTTCATTTTAATCTTGATTAAGTAAGAAAGAACATATTCTAAACCTTTTCGGCTGTTAATGGTAGACACGAATCCAGTCCTTGTTCTTACAAGATTAGCGTATAATCTTATAAATATTCTACCTTTCGAACATACATAGATTATTAATTGTTAATGGAGTATCAAGTATCGAATATCTTTTCTTATCCAGTTTCTTTTCTAGACGCTTGAACAAAATCGACAACAAGAATTTTAATTAATTACAGAAAGCATGACAGAGACATATAATCAGCCACACAAATGAAGATTTTTTTATGGATCCGCCTAAGTTACAGCCGTTGTAACTTACGGCTCTTTTGTCTTTTCTTGCTTTGTTATTGTAAATTTCATTGAAGCCTTTACACTCTGTTTTATTTCATTGAAATCCCTAAAGTATCAAATTTGCCCCCTATAATTTTTTATATGCCGGATAAAGCTGAACCCGAACCAACTTAAGAGGTTGTTTTCCCCGGCCCTGGGGTAGTTTGTTCACTAAATTCCAAAAATATCCTCTATTTAATTAAAAAATATAATAATTATTAAATGGATTATTATTATTATTAACAACAATAAAAGATATTATAATTAATTAATATATTAACAATAATTTTTAGTTAAATTGTTAATAAAAATAATTAACAATAATTATTATTACATTTTTGAATAATAATAATAATAATAATCACAATAACTAAAATACAAAATAATAATTATAATAAAAATTAATTAAGAATTTTATAGTAATTTATTACAGTTTAACTCAGTAAGATTTTGATTCTAAGATAAAGTAAAGGGCAATACAATTCATTCTAACTACGATTCTTATAGTTCATATAAATAAATTATTTTGATTTCAATTCTTCATTTCGATTCTATCTATTCTCGTTCTAACTCATTCTTATTCCAGTTAATTTCGATTCCTGTTTAGTGAACGCACTATAAAATTGTAAACATTTCATTTTTTTATCATTTCTTATTCCCCTCTCTCACTCTCTCTCTATGTAATGAGTCTAATGGTGGCTTTAATTGTTGATAAAGGTTGCTGAAGAGAAATTGATAGTGGAGAAGGATGGATTCAAAGGGAATTTTTTTATTTTATTAATCTTTTTATCATGAAAGTAGTAATTATGATGAGATGATATTATAAAGAATCCTCAAAAAAAAATTGATGATAAGTGATGGAAGATGAGATGCCGTAATTTTTAAGAGAGAAAAGCATTTTTTTATTACTAATTTAAGTATATTTTTGTCTTTTTATTAATATTAGTGTGCTATGATAACTAATGTGTTGTGGTTGTAAGCAAAAATTCTTTTGACACTTACAAAAAAAATAATAAATAAAAAAGAATATAAAGAGATAAATTAAATTTTCATAATATAGGTAAGCATAAAGTTTCATAATACTTAAAAATATATATAAATAAAACAAAGTAGTACAAGGTTCAATGAAATTTTACAATAACAAAGTAAGAAAAGACAAAAGAGCCGTAAGTTACAAGAGCTCCAACTTGGACGGATTTTTTTTTTTTGAGAAAAAGCTCTTTTCATTTTTAGAGTTTGATATAATAGCTCATTTCATCCTTATTTTTTAGAATAATTTGTAATTTATTCTCAAATAAATTGACATTTTGCACAACATCCCCAATAAATTTGACTTGTTGTACTGTACACAAAAAAAAGATTGACCTTTTGTACCACGCCCCCAATTCCATTAATTTTTCCATTATTTCTAACTGCTCCATCTAATTTT